>JANEYF010001380.1:0-10291 GCA_029963845.1 Rhamnusium bicolor
GTAGTTGATGTGTGTATTTAACAACTATAATTCAAAAAATATTACAGATTAAAATCAGTAACTTAGAAATTAATTATAGCAAATGTTCAAAAATGTTGCCTTCCTCTTCAATGCATAATTAATGCGCTGATTGATATTATGAACTGCACGATTAATATCGCGTCGCCTTAATGATGCAAACGCATTCAGGATGCTCACTCTTAGTTCTTCTGCCGTTTCTATAGTTTCTTTATAAACCTTATTTTTTAAAGCCCCCATAAAAAAATCGAGCGGTGAGAGATGTGGTGATCTTGCAGGCCATTCAACTACTCCACGATTTCCAATCCACTATTGAGGGAATTCTGTATGAAGAAAATCTGCCCTTAGATTATGAGGGGGGGTGCTCTATCTTGTTGAAACCATATAAACAGTAATCGAGCCAGAGGTAAATTTTCCATATAATCTGTAAATTCGGTTTGTAAGAATTGGAGGTAGCTCCATTTAAGTTCTTCGCATAAATGAAAGGGCCGATTATGTTGTTATCTAAAATACCAGCCCACACATTTAGACCGAAGCGCACTTGATTTATAATTTGTCTATTCTGGCATGGATTTTCTCTCGACCTGAAATGTTCATTATTACGGTTGAACATGCCACAATTAGTAAATTTACATTCGTCACTCCAAATTAAATTGTTCATAAAATTTCTTTTAAATTCACTTGTTCCCTGAGCCAGTGACACCAAGTTAGTCGCCGTTGTAAATCCCCAGGTAGTAGTCGGTGGGAAACATGAATCTTGTATGGCTTGTGATTACTTCTATTTAATATTTTCCAAACTCTAGTCTGCGGCAAATGCAATTCAAAAGCTATTTCATTTGTGGATTTTCTATGATCGTTATCAATCTATTCAAAACTTTTTGATTACAATACAGTTATAAGTAGAAAAACAAATTAAAGAAACAAACCTCTTCTAATATTAGATTAGTATCTTCTTCACTAATTCTGTTACCGTATTTTTTCCTTGTTTTTTCAAAGGAACCGTATTTTGACAAATTGCATTCTAATTGACAAAAATATGTATAGTACAGCTGCTGGCATTCGGGATATTCATGAAGATACATTTCACTCGCAAGTTTCGAATTTCTATTATTTATGTAAAAAATTCTTAATATATCCCTCTTCTCTTCATTGGTATAATCCATTTTTTAGATTATGTTAACAAGTAACTTTTAAGAAAATTTAGTACTAATAGATAACAATTTAGATAACTGACAGAATATATCTTTTGTTTCTTTGTTATAATATTCATGGCAGACTTGTTATTTTAACCATAAATTTCAAAGCTTACCAATGCCATAATTTAGTAACAAGAAATAGATCCTTCAAAAAATCATTTTAATAAACAAAAGATCTATTTGTTTTAATATTTTGTATTTTTGTTTATTATCGTTGTTAAATGCCACATTTCATAAAAATGTCAAGTTTTAGTCTTCATTTTGTACTAGGATATTAGTAGCAGAGCAAACTAGTAATTTAGAGCAATCATTGAATATTTGCAAGTTCGTAAACTTATTCATTTTCAATTCCACATACATTTTATTAAAAATAAATAAAACTCAGGTCCGTATTTTGAAAAATTTTATAGAAATTAGATTTTGAAAGACAAAGTGTCAGAAAGTCACAAAAATTCATATGCCATTATGTTTTGGAGGTGAAAATCTGTTAAATATATAAAAAATCCAGGTACATATTTAAAAAAATTAAGTTGATGATGGTTCTGAAGCAATGAAACGTCGTACAGAACATTGGTGATCACTTTCAGGTAAAGGGAAAAAAGTGCTGTGGATAAGTGTCTTTATTTTTTTCCATTTGTCTCTTCATAACCGAATTGTCAAAGAAAAACGAAAACTCAAATTTTCAGTTTTTTCCACAAATTTCGAAAACCAAACAAAATACTGCGGATTTTTTTTTTCGTCATATTACTCAGCATAAAATTCCACAACTTTGCCCCATATATATAGTGCATACTAGGAGCGATGTACGATACCACTAAAACATGCCTGAAGACGTAAGATAAGATAAGATAAGATAAGATATTCTTTATTTATCCATGAATAGATAGTATGTACATAAAAAGAAATAGATATAAAAATAATAGTTACAAACTAGTACTAGTTTACATAATATAGACATATAATATATATAAAAAAACACATATCTCAAGCAACATCAATTTGGCTGATATGCATTATCTTATATAAAACGTAAAAGTTGACTCTTAAATTGGTTAACGGTATTGCTAATCTTAATTACGTGAGGAAGAATATTGAATTGTACAACTCTTTTGTAGAACAGACTTCTCATTGTACTACTCATAGAAGTTCCTTTAATATAATAGTTATTTGCATTAGTCTTTCGAGTGTTATACATGTGTACGTTTGTAACAGGCAACAATTGTCGTGTGAGATATTCCGGTAAAATGTTATTAATCATTTTGAAAATAAATGTCATAGTTTGGACGAAGAGGAACTGTTTAATGTTAAGCCATTTTAATGTATTAAGCATTAGCTGACCGCTAGTGGAGCGGTTGTATCTTAGTATTATTCGCATTGCCTTATTTTGGAGAACCTGGAGTCTACCAAAATTTGTACAACTTGTATACAACACAGAACAGCAATAGAGAAAATGAGGTAGTATTAAAGTTTATACACAGTTACTTTAGTAGTGGTTGGTATGAATTGAGCCACTCTGCTAAAAAATCCAATCTTTTTGCCGTTTTCCTTTGATATGTATTATATATGTTTGTTAAATTTCAGTTCACGATCAATTATTAGGCCTAGATACTTTCCTGAACAATTTCAACTTTTTTATTATATAACTCGATACCAAGATTTAGACTAGCAAACTGTTTATATAGATAATTATTACCCACGAACATAAATTTGGATTTTAATTCATTTACCTTTAGTCTATTGATATTAAATTTTTCTGTCAATAATTTTAGTTCTAAATTAACAGTACTTACCATTTCCTCAAAATTTGTACTCTCATAGTAAATAAAAAGTGTCATCAGCAAAAAGATGGATTTTACATCTTTGCAACACATTTCCAAGATCATTAATATAAGGAATAAATAATAATGGACCCAGTACACTGCCTTGAGGAACCCCAAAGTTGTTTAACTTGGCTTACGTACAATTAACCATGTTACAATTTCAAGGAAATGAACATAGCACTACACGAGCGTTGGCTGATGATAATGAATCAGTAAATTTTCTGTCGTAAAGTACTTAAAAAAACATAAATGGCAGCCGGACAAACCTACTTTAGTTCATGAGTTGAGCGTAGACGATCCTGATCGTAGGATTGAATTTTGTGATAACATGATGAAGAAGAGTAATACTGATGCTAATTTTGCCAACCGTATTAATTTTCTGATGAAGCTACAATTTATCTTATCGTAACAGTTGTTTAACAACATTGTCGCTATTGGGCTCTCCAGAATCTACACTGGATGATGGAGGCCTGTACCCAATATCCAGAAAAGTTGAATGTTTGGTTTGGCATTGTTGGGATTAGAATTTTATGACCTTATTTTATTGAAGGAACACTAACATGTGAAAAGTGTTTAGAACTATTTAGAGACCATTTCATTCCAGCTCTAGCCGTGCGCTTGATTGGAAGGAGAGGGGCAATTGAACCAGCAAGGTGACCTGACCTTATGTCTTTAGATAATTTTTATGGGGTTATCTTAAGAGTAAGGTCTACTTTAACAGACTAAATTCCATTGAAGCCTTAAAAGAAAGAGTCCGAAATGAAATCCTGGCGATTATCCCAAAGATTTTTCAAAATGTTAGGCAGGAATTTATTCAACGACTTGCCTTCTACCAAGAAGTAAAGGGGACCCATTTTGAACACTTGACAATTTAATATTTTTTGAACTGACATATTATATAATTTATGTAACGTTCTATCAACTTGTTATTTCACTGTTTCAAATAAATTGATAAAAATTCTGCAGCTATATCAATTTTTTATTCATATCACACAACCGCATATTGCTCCATACAGAATTTCAAGGAGAATGAAAATCCTTAAAAATGTGAGGGTTGACGTCATTGCGAAAATAAGTGGGGTTAAAAGAATTGACAAATATCAGAAAAGATAAGGTCGCCTTGTCCAAGTATTTTGGACGCAGATGAACTGGAGAATTTTTTATTTGGAGCATTCCACAGCCAACGTTCGCACTGTATAGATTTATCAAGTAGCATTATATTTTTATCCCATTTTGAATAGTATTTTCGCCAAGGAAATTCTTAATCTGTAGTTATTGACAAATATTATTTGTAAGTATTTATACAATCTAAACCTATTAACACACACTTTTAATTAATGTGATACAGATTCGGTCGTTAACAATTTCCATTTCACGTAATAAGACAAACGATGTGTAAAAATGAAATTAAATTCAATTAACCGTAATTCAAATCCTTGAACCATAAAAAAAGTAATCAATTAGAGCCTCACGAAATTTTGAAAAATTTAGTGATGGTTATCAGAACGAGCATTAAAATGTATAAACTACCAAATTAGGACCACACGTACGACGGACGTCATTAATTATTATTGAAAAAAAAAACACATATGCCTACATAGTAACCTAGTTTTTGGCGAAAGTAATTAAAAAAAAATAGAATAATTTATTAGTCTTCCTAAGGGAAGTCACTAATGTGCTTGTGTAATTTGTTTGCAGAATGCTATGAGGTGTAATTATGTTAACATAGATATTAATGCAAATACATTACTACTCATACCGTTAACACTAGAAAGGTTGATTCTAATAAAAGCGCAAAAATCGCACTACTTTGTGCTACGTGATTTGCACAGATTACAAATGATTATGTATAGATTACTTATCGGTGGTCAATTAAGTAATAGCAAAAATCTGATGTTGCCCTTTTATGCAGGTTGGCCCACAGAAAACAGAACATCCGGTTGTATGTTGTTTTGATTCAACTTTAGACAAAACCTTTGATTAGTTCTATTATGTTTTTAAGGGAGACACTAAAATTCATTATTTTCTATGGTACAACCTTAACCCCTCAATGGGGGTGACATTGATCTAAAAACTTTTAAAAGATTTAAGAATATTTATTGAAGTATTTATCCTAGGTCGTCCATTCATCATGTGTATGGTTTATTTAAACCTATTTGCAACATAAAAAAGTCGGCTTCTTTAGCGGCGGTAAAGGGATCAAAGAAGCCGACGTTTTTTACTTTCTTATACCCAATATAAGGAAGTATAGTAATCGTGATTTTTTTCGACCTCGAGATTTTGATTGATATATAAGTTTTGAACCCTCCTAAATCCATTCTGACTATTTTCCGAATGATGTTTGTCGGTGCATGTGTGTGGATGTGTGTGTGTGCGCGTGTGTGCGTGCGTACGTAATGCGTGCGTGCGTACGTGCGTGCGTCCGTCCGTCCGTCCGTCCGCTGTGTTCAAAGAATAAATTATAATCATAAGGAACAATACGAAATTTATTACAAGGTACTATTCTGTTGCTTGACTTTCCCCTAACACAAAGGCCATAGCCAAAGTATACTATCGGTATCTAACCATGTGTCTCCCTTGTACAAAACTGTAGATTATTGTTATAAATATACACCCAAAATTTAAAAGGATCTTGATTAGATCTATACCTGTGTTTCCTATTGGTCTAAGGGTGTATTCATTTAAAGTACATCCATTTTCTGAAGCATGTGCTCGCATATCTTTATTGAAAATATCAGATCCAGTGAAATAAAGTATGCTACAATAATACTGATCCTGAGGAGTTAACCTTATATCTAATCGCCGAGTTGAAAGATCAGAATCTAATTTGCAGGCACCTTAAAAATATTTAAATATAAATAGATTAATCCATGATTTACTGTACCTCCTACGTCAAGGGAGTCCGAGGACTCTTGAGTCTGGAGAGTACGCATGGAAGAGTAAAACTGACTATGGCATGTTACATCCTCAGGAGCTCAGATCTCCTCTTGCGATTTATAAAACATCACGAAACTGTAGGAATGGGCGTAGAATTGTTGAAGACAGCAAAAAGAACCGCAGATGAACTCGCATTTGACACCAAGCGAAGTAGCCAACAAGTTGCTGATGTAGAATCAGTCACCGAGCTTCAACCGAATCACCTGAAAGCCCCAATTAGAGCTGCCAAATAGGAATATCTGTTTCGGAAGCACGTCAATAAACCCCAGCATGGTATTTTCTGTAAGAACAGAAACACTGGGTTTATCGACCAGACTGACATTCGTCTTTCTAAGGTCAGTCGGCCTTAAGTCAAAGACCGAGGGATTCATTACGGCTTGCCAATATGGTGTTATCAACACTTTAATCCACTGTAGCTGCATTTGGCGTGTAGAGGTTCCTGATATCAACTGCAGGACCTGCCGTCAGATGCCGGAATCTTCTGCATGCTACATACGCGAAATCAACTCAAGATGATATGTCATTAAGTTCTCGGCACCTGCTGAGAAAAATTTTACCTTGAAAAAGAAGGAAAAACTGATCAAAAACACAATCTCCAGTACGAGCTCCAAGTGCTATATCCAGGCTACTCAGTCAAAATGATCGTCTTAATAACAGGTGTACTTGGAGGCATAAATTCTACGTGGCTCTCGGAACTGAGGACCAATATGTCCTGCCATGGCTGACAGGCCAAATGCAGAAGGCGATCTTCCTAGGTGCTCTCCATCTGCTTAGGGTACATTATTCTGGAATCTACAGTCACAAACCCTGCGGAATGTGAAGAGTGGCTGTAGATAATTTTCTGGCGCTCTTCCCGTGAGGTTCGGAGGCCATGGAAAGACTATCCAGAGTCGAGAAACTGAAAAAAGAAAAAGAAAAATTACAAACTTTGTACACGAATATTAAGTTGGCCGGGTAAAGACAAAGTTTAGCTTCAGTCAGCTACTCTTACATTTAACCTCTGCTAAGAGAGAATTCTGATAATATCAATATATATTAATACCTTGAACACATTACAGGAGATTCATGAAATGTTAATACACTCGAGGTATGTATTTAAATTGTTTCGCACAAATTATTGTCTCTTAGCCCATGTGTCTATTAAAATAAATCAATTCATAAAAATTATTATTGATGATACCCCCTTGATTTTCATAAATAGTACCAATACCATCAATAATTTATACAAATTTAAATATGTTTGAGGTAAAAAATAATTATTATTAATCATGTTTTTAAATTTCTATTGAATTTAAAATTAAAAAATGTAATACCTTTGATTTTATTTTTTCAATTGTTTAGTCAAGAAACAGCAGCAATATTAAAGATTTAAAATTTCTTTTGCCTAAAATGAAATATTTGACGATTTAAAAAATTGAAAATGTTTTCTAACAAAATTAGTTTCCTTTTAGAATAAAAACAGGGCTGTATTTAGAAAATGACGAATGTATGGAAATTACAAAAAGTACCCCATTTGGCTTATTTTATTATTACCTACAAATTATTAAACAGACTTTCAAAATTATACTATACAGGGTGTTGTTTTATAAGAAATCAAAAGCAGTATATTTTTTTTAAATCTGGAACTGGATTTTTGGTTTTTGGTATTTCCGGAGATTTATCAAAAAAAATACGTAAAATATATGTAAAAAGTATGAAACGATTATACAGGGTGATTCAAGACTTATGACAAAAAAAACATTTAGCTAAAATTAATAAAATAAATACTTTCCACATAAAACAAATAATTCACTCGAAGAGTAGTTACCTTAATTTAAACCATAAGTTTCCAAACATATTTTTTTCTTGATTAGAGAATAGTTTGTTTTTTATGTGAACGGACAGGTTTGATGTTTTTGCCTAATAACGTATCGCGAGGTCCTAGTTCTGCCATTTTCATCATTAAAACATGTCTGCCTATACAGATTTTTTTTTCGTGATGAACAATTTTACCTAATTCGAAGACATTTTTCTTAAACAAACCATTATCGGGATGTTTCGGACGCAAAAAAATGTATGGGTCGCAGGGGCGTGCGGTGAGTTTTGATACAGGGGAAGCAGTTTGTGATATAGAGTGATGGGTAGCGCGAGGCCCCGAGCGAAGCGAGGCAAAAAATTATTTTAAGAAAGGGACGTGGCTTCCGTATACTCATTTTAAAACAAATGTCGAAAGCTGCAAAGTTATGATATCTAGAAAAAAGTACACTTGTAGGACCGCCACTCCTCAATAAACATAAAACATAAAAAACACCACAAAAATTAGACAACCCCCGATTCCAAAGCTGAAGCTGCACGGGCGAGGGTTACACTATGAAAAAAAACGCAGACACACAACCATATCCACCGACATTGCCAGCGCCGGTGGCGAGGATTGAACCCGCAGCGAAATAGAGAGTTTGTTAAGTAGTTAACATGCACATACCTACCTATTTACAATGTAGTTTAATCCGCCTCCCTTTTTTTTTGCGATGTCGGAAATAACTTCGTCGTAAAAGTTTGAATTTTTGGACATCTTCACAAAGTCACTTTCTATTGTTAACAGGGACAATTTTGAAAGCCGCTCTTCACTGGTTAAATTTCTTGAAAAAAGATTTTATTCTCGTGTCCGTTTTGATGATTTTGAAAAAGGCAGCCATTCCACTAATACTTGAAAAAAATACTTTGCACTCTTTAAGACACGCTGCAGATTGAGCAAGAACTAAATTTAATCGATGCGCAAAACAATGTACAAATATTGCATTCTGAAAAGTCTCCCTTTTACTTTGGCCTGCAGGCCCCCCAATTCACCAGCCATTACAGCGGCCCCATCATAACTTTGGGCGATAAGTTTGGCACCACACTGTAGATCATCAACTATCTGACAAACTATATTATATAAAGCTGGGGCCGTTCATGGCGTTGCTACGTCTAAAAATCCTAAAAAGCACTCTTGGAATTTCCCATTTGGATTTATGTAGCGTACTACGATTGACAACTAACTAATATTCGTAATATCGGTTGTTTCATCTAACATAACTGCAACAAAAGGAGGATTTTTATTTCTTGCTTGATCTTTTCTAAAACAATATTGCTTATCGACTGAATCAAATCATTTTGAATATGATTTGATGTACCGCGAAATATCGTGGTGTTCCAGATGGTTACTTAAAATTGTAACGTATTTTGCTAATAAATCAACTAAATTGATAAAATTGCCCCTATTAGCAACGCTTCGAGATTCAGTATGACCTCTAAAACTAAGTTCATTTTCGCCGAGAAAACAAACAATATCAATAAGTCCTTTTAACACTTTCTTTCAACTGCTGATCTAATGAATGCTCAATTCGTGATTTTCCAAATGTTTATTCTTTTAGCACCGCTCCCAAATGAGTTTCACACTTACCATGCCTTTTTGTCACTTTTTGAATGTTGTTTAAATCTGAAAAGCCATTTTTATTCCAAACACCTTTTTCATTTTGTGAACAGTACACATGGCCAACAAAACAATTTACACAAATTTTCACAACCCCTTAACCACTGATTAGCACTTTTGTACACTTCAATATTAAATTACCTATAGCATGATTTAACTTTCGTTTTTTAAGAATTTTAAATCAGGTGTTGGTTTCCCATTTCTAATAATATCCAGTTTATCTTGAAACGAATATGTTGAAAATCCTTTTCAACAAATTGCACACCACACAAACGCAAATAATATTTTCCACAGTGCTAGAACCAGCTTCCAAATTTAATAAAAGTAATCCTAAATCTGTGTACACCGCACTAATATTCAACGTTTTAAAAATCACTTGTCGCCGAGATCTCAGGTTTATAAACACCAAAAAGTTTTTACAAATATAGCACAAAAGTTGAGAATAATACTAGGAAGATTAATATTAAGTATAATATTAAAATCGATATTAAAATTGAGATTAAAATCTATATAAAATAAAACGTATTACGATGCTATACAGCTCAGATATCAAAGATTATGAAGTGGATGATTTGTATTTCAATAAGTTACTTACTTGCGGAGAGAATTATTCTTCTCGCTTATATATATCGAAGCAAAGTGAGTTCATAAGCTTGATTAATCGAGTGCGTCATCGTTATGTCTTTAGCGTGCAACATTATCTCAGCTGTTTAAAAGCAGGGCCGTATCTATTGAAATTAAAATGTAAATTTTAATGATTAATATATGTGATAAATAATAATTAGGTTCTATTTATGTTTTTTTTAATAATCCCAGGGGAAGCACTGCCTCTTGCTTCCATGGACCGACCGCCACTGATGGGTCGGCTT
>JANEYF010001381.1:0-70056 GCA_029963845.1 Rhamnusium bicolor
CTATAGTAGTTTAATGTCAACGTTAAGCCAGTTTATTTCTGATGAAATTTTCAAGACCGCATCTCGATATCTCCTATCGTTTTGAAGATATTTTTCTTCAAAAGTACACAAGAAAATTAGATTATTAGTTTCATTTGGCCAGCAGTTTAGTTGCCAAGTAAGTCACAGAAAATATAAATGATATTAAATTAAAACTAAATAAGAAATAAAATAGCTGCATCGGGTGCCGATGACTGCTAATAGCTTTGAGTTAATATCCACGTAAAAGTAGATATGCATATCACTGTAACCCTTCTTTTTCGAAGATAAAAGAGAAGATAACATCATCTCTTCAATACTGAATCCTTGTAATTTTAATATGTATTCAGGCTCGTTTGACAGATACTGTATATAAATAAATAAGTAAAATGTATTAATTTGAAAATGTCTACAAAGAAACCTAAAAGTCCGATAGCTAACTAACGTGTTCTTTGATCATTATTGTCGCAATTATTAGCAAACCATTGCAAACTACCTATTAAATAAATTGTTTTGCTGTTTTGTAAGTCCAGTCACTTTAACAAAAGTAATGATACAACAAAACGTATCTCTATACATTTCACATAGTATATTTCAGTCTCTGAAAGTTGCTTGCAAAAAAATTTCGAAACGTCGTGTGATTCAAATATTGTTATAATATAGCTGTGCTACTTTTCTGTTGCCGCCGGGTCGAGCGCACATTAACTGTAACCAAATTTTGTTCCAGGTATGGAAAAACAAGCAGAAATCTGCGAAACCTACCAATTAAAATGGAGTTCTTACAATGCTTACATACATTCCTGTATCGCTACCTCATTACAAAACGATTCGTACGCCGACGTCGCCTTGGTCACCGTAGATGGACACCAAATAATGGCCCACCGCTTCGTCCTTTCTTATAGCAGCCTGTTTTTGGCGCAAGTCTTAAAATTCCAGCCGAAAGTTACCACCGCGTTACCACTGATGATCGTAATGCCGCCCGAAATAGACTATAAAAGTCTAAAAGTACTAGTCAGGTACATGTATAGTGGAGAAGCTAAAGTTTCCAAAGAAATTCTGAGCAACGTACTAAAGGGAGGTGATATCCTTCAAGTCAAAGGACTTTACCGGGAAAAGGAAGATCAGGACAAAAATGTCAAAATCACTCAAAATACTCAAAAAACCGCAAGCACTAGTACTCCTAATACTACGGCCAGTACTAGTAGTAGTAGCAGTAGTACCACTTCAAGTGTTGTTACCAAATCAGTGCAAAACGTACTAAACAAGTCTGTACCAGTTCCAATAACAAGTTCAGAGAAAACTGTGCCAGCTTCACAGACCTCAAACGCAGGCCCAAAATTTTTGGTAGTACAAAAACCCAAAGACCAACAAAAATATTCCAACCCGCGTCCGAAGGTCCTGAATTTTACAATAATGCAAAAGTTTGACAAAAACAATCAAAACTCGAAGGAAGATTCTTCTAAACGTATAACAATTTTGAATAAATCATTGGATCAAAACATCCTAAACAAATCAGGCGAGAAAAACGATGAAGAACAGCCGGTCACCATCAAAACTGAACCTTGTACCACGAAAGATAGCAATTTACAATATCTGATGATCAAAGACGAGCCCATAGAATGGAGCGAGGCTGATATGGAACTTATTGACTCTAAAGAGGTATTTGATGACATGACCATTAAATCAGAAAACACAGAGAATTATGAGTCTGAATCGAACGAGGAAGAAAGTATGTTCTCGCCCCTGACTTGCGAATTGTGTACGGAAACTTTTACAATTCCTGCTGAGTGGGTCAGACATGTCCAGACGCACACAGATATGCTACCGGCCAAACGACGGAGGAGAGATAGTCCTGGTGTAAGTATTTATCTTAAATTTTTAATTTTTATTTGCAACGTTCATGGGTTTTCACAAAAAAAAAAATGGTACCGCATGTTTATTTCTTTTTGAGCTTTCAAAAATTTCTTAAAATATCGTTAGACTGAATGTATACGGTGAGCCAAAAAAAATTACCACATTTTTGTTTTGCCTATATCTTTTTGTTTACTTTTGTATTTCAATGAAATTTGGAGGATTTATTCTTAAGTACATTCGGTATATCAACTTCAGATAAGCCATACATGCTAACCAGTTAACACTTTCATTTCATTTGTAGGTTTCTATTTTACAGTTTACTCTATTGTATCCATTGAATTCATGTCCGGGCTGTTTGGCGGCCATTCAGTGGGAGTAATAAGATTTTGACAGTTGCTTTTTTAAAATAATTTGTTGTAAAATGAGGGCAAAAACACAAAAACATATGGCCGATATTTCTGGTAACATTAGACCTAAATCATGTAATAACTAGCAGAATTAAGTCGACTTTTTCATCCAGAAATATTGGCATTGTTCTTTCGAACTTCAAAACTCCCAAAGACAACATTATTCTAGGGCAAAATGATTCATCTCTACTAAAAGTTTTTGTAGATCAAAGATTTCCTTTTTAATGGCAACTGTATTGGGTATTTTTTGGTGGCCTTAGATAAAACATTTTTTATCCGAAAAACAATTATTATTTACGGAATTATTTCTCTATAATCTCTTGAAATTTTATAAAATTTTATAAAAAAATGTTTTCTTCAATGTTTTTAAATCCAGATTTTCTTTAATAATTCTTCTTACAGTTTTGTTCCGTATTCTCTTTCTATATGCTATTTCTGGGGTATCAACAGAACTATTTGCCAATCGTCTTAAATTTTATACATTTTCTTCAGTTCTTAGTCTGCCACATCTGCCATTTTTTTTAAATGTCCATCGTCTGATTGCTTTTTTTAACATTTTTGACACCGCCATGATATTCCAGATTCTGTTTCTCTTTGAAAATCTCTCTTACTATTTTTTTGTTCTCCAATGTGCTTTTTATTTTCGATACCGTCTATTAATATTATATCATGTTTAAATCACGTTTTGTCACAAAAAAGACAAACATATACATCAATAAAGATAATGCAAAACTTCAGTTTGCGCTCTCAATTATTCTTTACAAGTTTCCATGACTATTTGATTATCGAAAATTTTAATACGGCGGAATTTATAACAATCTCAATATTAAAAATACCTCGGAATATTTTTTTGAGATACCAAAAAATGTAAAAAGGCTGTAAAAGTGGAAGTCTAACACATTAAAAAGATTCATTCTGAAAGCGGGAAAAAACCCAATTTTTGCGAATGTTAAAAAAAATAGTGTTTAGTTTTAAATGTCCCTGTATAAACAAGTTGACCATTGCAGTTTTTCTATATCCAGTATATTAAGCACTACATATTTAAGATTAAGTTCGCCCAATTTCTTTGAAATGTAAAAACAAAAAAAATATATACTGGATGATTTAGATTGGCAGCAACACTATCGTCATAAGAAGTCACAACTAGTGTATTTTGGGAAATAGAGAAAAGAACTGGTCAAGAAAAATATACCATTCCAATTGAAAAGAAAGTTGCCTTTACTTCCGATAAAACCGTATGTGTCACAGAAGTGACAATATTCCACTCAAATGTATAACTATCAATCGTTATTGATTAGCAAAAATCCTTTTTTTTATTTTTCAAAATAATGTATGTAGTAAGTAGATAATCGAAACAAAAAAGTAATAATTTTTTTTTTGGTCTACCCATTACGTGGTGTACCAAACAAATTATTATATTTCACATATACAGGATGTTACAAAAATTATATGACTTCGCTTAAGCAAAGATTCATCATGTCAGAAAACACTTCGTTACAAGCTTTCTAATTTTTTTCAGTTTTCTCAAAATATCTCTGAAACGACTTTAGCCATTTGATTGATTGTGAAAAGTACTTAAATCACTACATATTTTAGTATCAAAATGGTGTGCATAGCTACATCAGAGGCGTGCGTACTGGCTTGCAATTAATAATTTTGTTAAGAAAAACATGTACGCCACCGACTTTTACTTTTCGATTGCACAGTTATGTAGACAGGTAAATGCCTAAAAAAGTTACCTTTTGATATTTTTTCGATTTCAGTTTCACTTGATATGATATTAAGTACCCTACATAATAAAATTACAATTATCTCCTAAACGAAGCAGAAATCGAAGAAATATCAAGAGGTAACTTTTTTTAGGCATTTACCTAATCTACATATTAAAAAGTAAAGTCAGTGACGTATATATTTTTTTAACAAAATTATAAAATTGCAACCCCGTACACACGCTCCTAATGAAGCTATCCGCACCATTTTAATACTAGAATATGTAGTATTTTAAGTACTTTTTACAATCTAAATATCATTCAAATTGCTAATATCATTTCGGAGATATTTTGAAAAACTGAAAAAATAAGAAAACTTAATATAGGATATATTTGTTTTAATTTTGGGTGAGTAATCTGCGCTTACATGATGGCACATGTTTTTGAAAACACCCTGTATAAAAGGTGTTTCCGTTTTAAAGAGCAGAATTTCACCAGCATATAGAGAAGGTCATTTTAAGCAAAATATTTTCAATGAACATACTCTTCAAACCGCAAAAGTTTCTGAAAAAAAATAGTCTTTTCCGATTATTTTGTGAATGAAAAAAAAGAATAATTTATTGCGTGTAAGAAATATTTATTGAATTGCTTTCTACAAACGTGCCCATTTTCACGTTAAAAGATTCACCAGTGGCGTACTTACTGGGTGTATTTTACTATTTTCTTAAAAAAAATAATAACACGCCAATGTCTTAATGGCAATATTCCACCATTTTTGGAATTCTCAGATATTTTAAGAAAAAACATTCTTAATTTTTTTCCTAGGTTGCACGGTTCTTGAGTAAAATTGAAGTCATATTGGGAACATCAATGCACACTGTAATTATTTAATCTCCAACAAAATTAGGAGTAGTTAATTTTCACAACCTGCATGTTGGGACCACGAAAATCCACATAGAATGAGGCCAAGAAATTCCCAGAATGAGTTCAGCCTAAATGTATGGCTTGGTTTATGGGGAAACAATATTATTCACCCCTATTTTCTACCTCCCAGATTAACAAAAATATTATTTCTGGAATTTCTTGATACAACACATGCAGAGATGTGGAATAATTTTGATATTGGTTCACGGCGAAATGCTTGGTTTCAGCTTGACGGTTGTCCGGCTCATTATGGACGAATAGTTCGTGAATGGCTTAATGCAACTTATCCGAATCGATGGATCGGACGTAGCGGACCAGTTTCATGGCCGCTCCGTTCTCCATATCTCACTTCTCTCGATTTTTTTTGCTTGGGGTTTTATAAACGATAAAGTTTATTCGACGAAATCCATTATTAAGAGTTCAGCAGTCCATTATAAAGCGATGCCGAGTTTGTATTCTAGAAAATGAATCTCAATTTGAACATCTTTAGTTTAGAAAGCAGCTATTTGATTTATATTTGTTTAGTTAAAATTTTTAAATTTAAATTTTTTTTGTTACCTAAAGTTCTCGTTAATAAATGACCTTATTTATTATTGTAGTGTATAGAGTGGTCCAAATTCGACTATTTTACCCTAGTTTCGTATCGAGTTTCTCTTTCAGCCATTTTAATTTCATCCAAAAAAAGGACCCATAGCCTACGCTAATATCGTCTATTGTGGCAGGTACAGTAAAGCTATTAAATTTTACTCGAAAACCGTACAACCTAAGGAAAAAATTAAAGAATAGTTTTTCTTCTTAAAATATCTGAGGATTCCAAAAATGGTGGAATATTGCCATTAATACATTGACGTGTCATTATTTTTTAAGAAAATAGTAAAATGCAAGATAATCGGAAAAACGATTTTTTTTTTAAAACTTCAACACCCTGCAATTCGAAAACAAAGAGGTTTGAAGAGTATGTTCATTGAGAATATTTTGCTTAAAATGACCTGTGAAATCCTACTTATTAAAATGGAAACACCTTGTATTGTAAAAACATACTGTAATGGAATCATTATTTCAGGATTCTTATGAAAACGATACCTTCCCAGAGCTCATGTGTGATATGTGTCAGAAATCCTTCCCAACGCCTGCCGAATGGGTGCACCACATTCAAGACATACACACCGAATTCGAGCTACACCTCTCCAATAGAAAAAATCCCCAGACTACTAATTCCAACGTATCATCAGCCCTCACCACCAAGAACTCTGGTGAATTGAGCAAAAAATGCACGGAGTGTGATAAAATGTTCCCATCTAATGCTTCCATGGTTATCCATAGACGTAGGCATACAGGGGAGAAGCCTTACATCTGCGAATTTTGCAATAAGAGCTTTAATGTTAAAAGCAACCTCTTGAGGCATCTGAGGACTTTGCACAACAAAATAATCAACGCTACCGAGGTGGAAAATAAGGACACGCTTTCTGATAACAGCAATTAGATATTTTCAGATGATTTTATTTTTTAAGTTTTTGTTATTGATTTCAGTATAATGAAATATCAGTTTTTTGTTTCATCATGATCATGATCATGATTAAGAATATATATCTTTTTCTATTTACTGTATCAAAATATGAATTTAGGATGCTTTATATTTTGATAACTAACTTACTTTCCAATAAATTACTAATACGTGAATATATTAAAGTTTCATTTTATTTTAGCTGTTAGTAAGAGAATGTTTTATGACATAGTTTGTGTAAAAGATGATCGATTCTTGTGTACTGTCTTTTTGTAAAATTAACGTATTAAACTTTTTTACCATTATCAATGTTTAAATATACCAACAACGCTATTACAAGGTTGGACTTTCGCAGTCCTGTGTGGAAGGTATTTAATTTTGGTAAATATTTATGATACCACCGTGGCAGGATACTTAAAATAGTTTTAGGCCTTAGCTTTATTCTAAAAAGTGTAATTACATACATATTTAGTAATTTTTTGTTATAATTAAAACTTATACTCTAACAATAAAAGTAAGATATAACTATCTATATTTTTATTTTGGAGCAAATTTTATTTAAAAAGTCATATGAGTAGTAAGCAAAGTCCTAAACCATTTTAAATATCATACCATTTGATTCTATAAATATTTATAACAAATGAAAAAAAAATCCGTTTTTCACTAGGGTGGGCCGAAAAACCGAGTTGATAATTCGTTTTTGGAATAGTCGTCAAAACTTGCCTTTGATATAAAAAGAAAAAAGTTCATTTGAAAATTTTCAATAGTGTTACATCTCTTCCCTCTACTTTCTTCCTATCTTCCCTTATCTATTGCAGAAAATTTTATGGTTTGTAGTCCTTTTTGCTTTAATGATGCCAGCTCGTTTCTCTGGACAAACAACTGACAACCAAGCCTCAGTTATTAATTTTACACACCTTTCTATGGCTTTGGTATGGACAAGGAAATGAATTTATCTCTACCATTTCATCAGAAGTACCCTAAATTAATTTTTTTGTCTCATCTATTTCTCGGCTGTCAACTAATGGGGTAGAGGTAATTTCACTTTTTTGCCATAAGGTCAGTATAATTCTGGTAGAGTAAAGGAACAGATAAATGCCATATTTTCTTCGCTTTTAGAATACGATGAGGTGCAAGTTCTTTTATATCAGAACGAGTATCAGTTAGCACACATACAAGGATATTTATTCTTCGGGTATGCAAAAAAAGACATATATTTTTTAAATCTTGACAAGTATAATCTGAGCGTTTGTCAGACACGTTTTGCTCCATTTTTACATGAGGAATTAAATTTAATCAAGACCCACATTGGCGCGTAAACATTCAAAATAAAATTTATTTCTAATTTAAGTTACCACAGCAAAAAGTGAAATATAAACAACTAGTGTAAAAGTACATGTAACATTGTAAAATATAAAATACCTAAAAAACAAGACAAAATATCATACAAAAATATCGACACAAAGTACGAGTAATTAATTTCTAATAAACCTACGCACCTTGAATTTCGTTTAGGGAGATAGTTTTAACATTTTTAACGATTTCGGAAAAGTTGGGAGTAAATAAGTCAAGTCTCGAGTGTGCAAGATTCCCCAATATACATCATAGTATCACCAAAAGGCTTGACTATTAAAGATAACGTTTGGCCAAAAGGAACACCAAGATCTGTATTCTTTAACACGGCAAAGCACAGTATTATTAACAGTATAAGGAAAATTTATTGTTTGATTTTTATTTGAGAATGTCATAGCTACACACTTTTTAATAGTCAGCTCCACATTGAAGTCATTGCACCCCACAGAAACATGATAAATGCCTTCATGCAACAGAATAGAGTAATTTACATTTTCTAAGAGAAGGCAAGTGGAGTTATTGAGTATGTCAGGCAGATCATTAATAAATATGAGAAAAGGCAGTGGATCCAAATTGCTTCCGTGCGGCACGCCAGAACTAGCTTCAAAGCATGATGACTGACAACCATTTAATTTGATATTAATTTGTCTTCTATAAAGATAGGAGTATAATAAATTAATAATGTCAGGGTTTATTTCATATTTATTCAATTTTATCACCCGATTTGTGAACAAGCAATAGACGCCCCAGTTTTCCATTTTTACGGATAAAAGTCATTTTTTAAAGCCAAATTGAACAGATTCTCAACGATTCCAAGAGAAGGTCAACACTTGCCTTTACTAGGTATGCCGGGATACCTACGGGTCCTGTAGCCCTTCTGGGTTTTAATTTTTTTCACAGCCGTACTTATATCTTCTCTCGTTATAATTATATGCCAGAAGGTGCATTTGCAATTTCCTACAGGACAATCCAGCGACTCAAGGTAAGTATACTGACCCAAAGAAACTAGAAAAACCCTCCACTATGGTTTGACCACCCTTAAAGATACAATCATTGTAAATCATTTCGTTAGGAATGTTAGAATTGCTGTTTCTTGTTTTAATAAATGCCCAAAACTCTCTTGGATCTTTGATTAAGTTAATCTGAACTTAAGTGACATAATGTTTATAAGCTAATCTTATTTGTTTTTTTAATTCATTTTTAGCTTCAGCGATATGAGAAATTAACAAGTTATTGCCTTTACCAATTCGTTTTCTGTACCATTCTTTCTCTTTTATTAACTATAATAGTACCAAGCCTGATATTTATACGGTTTTATCGATTGCTTAGGAACACAAGACTCTCCCGGCTACCCTCAAATTTTACGACAATACTAGGATGATGAATATCTTGTTTAGACAAAGGATCAGTACATTTTTCACCTGTAAAACTAGATTGCTTAACACTAGGTCAAGAAATACGAAATTATGATTTAAAACTACGTTATGCTAACGCAATACTAACTGCATTAACAATCGTTTTTTAGGGTTTAAGATGTCAACATCCCCTACTACTATAATATCGCCAACTAATACCCGTTTTTCTAGAGATTGACATACAGATTCATAGATTGAATATAGACTACCCGAGAGAATATAAATACAGCATATGTAACATACCTCGTATTTTACATTCAATTTTACACAAACACCTTCGATATTGTTTGGAAAAAGAACAATTTTTGTTTGCAACTAGGCCGTTTTCTTTAATAAAATGTTTTGTGGCAACTATTGTTAAATTAACGTTTGGGCGTACCATAACAAACGAATAATACACATTATTTTTTAATTTACTTATTTGGCCTTCAAAGTGTTTATCTATGCTTCCTTCTTTTAAGATTAATTTATGGTAATTAGTCTATTTATTACAAGATATTCCTAATCTCAGATGATATATGTAATTTTAGAATGCATGAGAAAATCCACAGGTTGTATAATTGCAATATTTTTTATGATGCATGCGTCCAAGAATTCGCTCCAGGTATTTTACGAGAATAGCAATACTAATAATTTTATCGCAAAACGTTATGCCTGGATTAATTCGAAGTAATTACTTGTGATTCATGTTGCTTAAACATATGAATAATGTCTTGCTGTCATAGGGAGTTAATTTTAAAATATTTCTTATTATAACATAACTAACATAGCAACATGGGGTTTGCATCAATTTTAGCAAAAGTAAAAATGAAAGTTCAATCAACATAAATACACCTGCTTATTTTTTATTATTCTCTTTATGACACGAAAAATTACGAATTATTGCAATGGAAATAACACTAGGAATTCTCGGCGACATCTCAGAACCGGGTTTAGGCTTAATATTATATTCCGAAATACTCGCAATATAATTATAAAATAAACGGTAATTTCTGACAGTTTTTATTTTTTGGCAACAATGGTGACAGCGACTGCCTTGACTTTGCATTGTATATCTACCTGTTCGTTCGTTAGTCTGCAAACGATTACACTTGAGAGCTATTGTCTGTACGACGAGTGTTTTTTATTTCTTTTATTGTTATTATAATCCAGACCGTCAGATACCCTACTTGCTATGGTCACAAGTGCAAAAAAATTTGCCATCGGCTTTAAATATATTTTTTTATCATCTACTTGAAGGAATGTCCAAATCATACTTATATTGAGAGATGAGAGGGAGTCAGTAGTATAATAAAAACTTGGTGTGTCATCTTTTACCTCGCTGTAAACTCATGGCACACCGACATGAAAGGGTAATTTTGAGGTTATACATCATGAATTATCAGAAAAAATTTTATATCACTCGAAAATTAAAAACGTTCTCTATCCAACTATATTGGTGTGCCACTTCTGATGTGGTCGCAAATATACGGCAGACCGAATTTTTGCGAGTTCCGACTCCGTTCACTTTCGTCATGTAATAATATGAATGTTAACGCTATTATGATGTGCAGTGTTGACTAATTATTGCATAAAAACATGGTGTGATATCATTTACCCCGTCGTAAACTACAGGCACACCGATGTGAAAGGGTAGATTTTAGGCTATGAGCTGTCAGAAATTTTTTTATATCATTCGAAAATTCTATTTATTCTCTATTCAATTGCATTGTTGTGCCATTGCTGAGGTGGCCGCAAATATAACGCAGAACATTTTAAACGTGCGAGTATCTCATTCCCAAGTGATGGCATTTTTTAGTTAGTTTATGTGTATGTAGATTATAATTATGGATATTGTAGCCTATGTATATGTTATTGGAAAACAATTACTGTGAAAAACAGTGTTGGTTGGAGCGTCGTTAATGTTAATCAAATAACAAATTACAATATAATCGCATTAATTTATTAAAATATTATGAGCCATATATCGTTCAATCCAATAGTATTTTGTATTTTTTGACGAAACAAAATCAACATCGTAATATAATAATAATGGCGAAAAATCTGCAAAACATAAACGTAGATTCGCGATTACATATGCTGTTAGTGCCAACAATTTCGCAGTGTTGGTGTGTTAGTACATTCTTTAGAATAAAAGTTCAACTGCCTTTCAAAATAAAACTGCTAGTATTAGTGTTACATCCACCATAACTCTGAGCTCTCTTTAAACATCATGGAATGAGGGCTAACGTTTTCAGGCTCACAGTTGACGCCACTGGCGAGTGTTGTCATGTCAAAAATTATTGTTAGGCGCGGGAAAAGTTTATAGTGTTTTATTATAATTATTTCGTACACAACAAATAAAAAAAGATTCCTTGTTCAAATTGTGCCTCAGTGATGTGCAATTCCTTTTGTTCTTGTTCCGGAATCAAAAGGCGGACATATGCTTCCGAGGAGACCGAAACTCGTCTAAAACAGTGGTTGATAAATATAACTTTATTCCTTCGAAACATTCGTGTGTTTGTAAGAAACATTTTAATCGTGCGATTGTGCTCATCGAGGCCCCAAAGGTGGCTACATAACATGAAAATCGTGAGTAAATGTGAGTACTTCGTCCTGTTTTCATCATATCCATTTCTTGATATAACCTAACATAACTGATCGATTTTTTTTGGGGGATATGGCACTAAACCTTCTTGTTTTATTTTGAACCCCAATAAATCTACCTTGTTTTTTTGTGTATGTAGCTGGGGGACTGAGCAAGTACACATAGGGCTCTGGTGATTTGCCCCTTGTGCCATCATTGAGCTAAATGTTTGAGCTTGGTCCTGATCTATTCCATAGACCAATTACTTAGCAACGCTACGCTGATAAAAAACCATAGCTAAATAATTGTTTCGTTTTGGGGGATGTGGCACTGAACCTTCTTTTTTATTCTCTAGAATGTTCAACTGCCTTTAAAACTGCTAGTATGAGTGTTACATCCACCATACTCAAGCGCTCTTTAACCCTCATTATTTTATATCTGCATCCTTCCCAGCCTCCAATCCTCTTCAAACAAGTCACAACGGCGTTTACAAGGTAAGGTCGTTATAAATTGAAATAAATTATACAATGTCATTATAAATGAAGGGAATCTGTAAGTATAACGCGCGTCGCGCGTTCGTTTCTGTTATTTAGGTTATGACGCCCAAAATTCCTATCTCTTGTAATGAATTGAGTAAAACAAAAAAAAAGTCAAAAATAAAGTTAGAAAGGATAACGATGCCTCATTCGTAACCATACGTCATCTAAGGGAATTATAAGGAAATTTTTCTAACTTATAACTATAAGACTTAACCTCACTATTAATTTGGTTTGTCAAAATGATATACAGTATGTTCGCGGATGGGGTTTACAAAAGATGAAATTGCAAAAATATTCAACTTTTCGAGTGGAAAGTACTGAAAACTTTTTGTTTTCCTAAAAAATACGATTCACGTTGAGAAACTTTATGTTTTTTATACAGGGTGTTTAAAAATTACAAAAACTTGAAATTCGCTTAAGAGTAAATTAGCTTGTTGGA
Organism: Rhamnusium bicolor; assembly: GCA_029963845.1. Classification (NCBI taxonomy): domain Eukaryota; kingdom Metazoa; phylum Arthropoda; class Insecta; order Coleoptera; family Cerambycidae; genus Rhamnusium; species Rhamnusium bicolor. Next base: position 12,729 of record JANEYF010001381.1, read on the forward strand.
TGTTAAAAAAGTTGTTTAAAATTTTACAGTCAGTCAAAATATAAAATTTCAATTGAATATTGGAATGTTTTTGAAATAAGAGAATTTTTAATAAAATACAGTTAGTCAGTGTTTACCACCTTTTCTATTTGGCTAATTGCATTCGAACAAGGCGATTAAGTATCAGATAAATAATTCTGAATTTATGCAATACCTATAATGAAATGGTACCTTATAGGAAGATATTTCAAAAACATGCGTTGTAACTTGTAATTTACAAAAATAATAATAATCAATAGATATTTTGGATGCTGCCTGGATATAAAATTGAACCAAATTTTTTTATTTAATATTTTGTTCCAAAATTAAAGATGTTCAATTTACTCATAAGCGAACTTGAATTTTTTGTAATTTTTGAGCCATCTGTATAACAAACAAAGTTTCTCAACGTGAATCGTATTTTTAGGAAAATCAAAACTTTTATACAGAATAATTTTTCTGGAAAAGTTGAATATTTTAGCAATTTCACCTGTTGATAAATCCATCCGCAGATATACTCCATACACTGTAAAGGGAGGGAAATCGCTGTCTTTACGCAGCGACAATGCTACTGATTATTATCGGTTCCATGTTTACAACCAATATTAAGCAACAGCGTGGTATGTTGCTGCTGTGTGGTGACATTGTTCGTTCCACTTAGCACATTGTGTTATAAGTAGCAGCTCAGTGAGGAAGATAAACAATAAAAATATTGACCGAATATCCAACATCACCACCATATAAAAAATGATTTGAAAATTTTGTTTCAATTACACCTAGTAGCTGTTTTGGCAGTAACTGTTGTTATATTCGGTGTATCCAAACTAACACAGAGCACAATTTGTCCTTTATTTAAGGTAGCTACTATGATATAAAATAAGACAAAGGAATCTATTTGAACAAATCTTATGACGTACGAAAGATAAATAACCTAGTACACAACTGAATTCAAATTAACGTATATTACGAACAACACAGCTCAACACTGAGCCTTGAGGCATACGTATTTTTTAAAACTACATGTTTTACATTTTCTTGTAATTTCATTCTTCCTTAAGTATTGCATAATCGAGTTTTCTGAGATACAATTCCTCGATAATCAATATCTACTACAATATGCCAAAACAAAATTATTGTTCCAAATCATTTAGATTTTAGAACATAGATGATAAAAATGCATAATCTTGATGGCTGCTACTCTTCCTACCCATAATTTCGAACTGATTTTTTTTATGAATATAAATTTTATATATTAACTTATATGTCTGATCCACCCACTCTTCAATTTAATCTAGGTATTGGTTTCCACGTAAAAAATCTTACGCTACGAAGCGTGCTCACAAAAAAAAACACAAACATATAACATAACCTAACAGTTATATTTATGAAGCTCTTAAACGCCAGACTGCCAAAAGATACACCTTCTAAAATATAAAACTACGATTTAAAGAGTAAACAATGATTTTTGTATTCTCCGAAATTTTATTAGCTTACTCTGGTGTACATGTGCCTAAATTTATAGGCGTCCATATAATTTTATTTGATGGCCTAATTAAATGGTTGAGCAAAGTAAACAGGAATTTACCAGAGATTCAAAACATATTTTCATAAGTTATTTTCTACTAAACATAACAAAGTTTTACACGGCAAGTAAACAATTTTCAACATCCGTGTATTAATAATATAATAATCTATCATTTATTTGAAATATTTGAATAACATAAATGTTGAAAAATGGTGCAGGAATTAAAAATACGCGCCATGTAACATAATGAGTTTCCACACAAAATAAATAAAAAAATCTAATTAGAGCTTCGCCTCGCAAGAAATAATTCTCCTCTGTATACGTTTAATTTGTTAACATGTGAAGTATCCGATAACTACTATACATTTTTTTTTATTCTTGCCGTAATTACTAAAAACATAATTAAAAATTGTGCCAATATAGACTAATTGATTTTATACGAAACTAACTCTCCGCATACCATCCTCGCAAGTAATATCACTTTTACTACTTCTAATTTACATCAGTTTACATTTTTAATTCGACGCGCGTACATTTCTTGTTAAGCAAGGCGCAAATTGGCACGCGTCCGAGGCGTGTGACAGCGCACTTTTTTTGTAGCCAGTGGAAATTAAATGAAACCGCGCAAATTGGTAACACCACGCGACGCAGCGCGACATGTCTACGTGCAGTCATGTGGCGCAGTGGTTGAGACACAGTTTCTCGTGCGCGAGTTCCCCACGTGTCGTACGAACAAGTATTGCGAAAGTTGTGTTTAAATTTAAATAATATACCATCATAATGACAGAAGAGAAGCTAATAGAGGCAGTCAGGGGACACAAGGGAGCTTTATGACACAAAACATCCGAACTATATGAAAAACAATGTCAGGAAACTCGGATGTACATTTTAAATTGTCCATGGCTATTTCTTTTCTATAAATAAAAATTATTAGGTGATTTCAATTTTTTGACCATCAATGAATGGAGCAATGTCATTTCTTTCTCAGCATCACTGAGTCTGACTCTGAACTTAAGGAATCTAAATAAATATATTTTCTAATAAAATCACTCGTCTTTGAAAGCCATGTCGACCGTCGAGAAATTACTAAACACTACGTTGCAATATGCGAAACACTGCGCTACGCGTGGGGCGTATTCGCGTCGTGACACTCGTGTCAGGTCGCTTCACACGCGTCGTACGCGTCTCAATTTGCGCCTTGCTTTGCATAATTGTTGGAAAAACACCGCTCTGGAAAGATAAATTCACCAGGTATGTTACGAGTAATATTATTAAGTGTACGACACGTTTAACTAGAAACATTGGAACGCGTCGTCTGGGTCTGCCGACTTTTTATTTTTCAATTTATTTCTCAATAGCTTTAATAGTTTATCTTCCGTATATTTGTCAAGAAAAAAAAGAATGGTTTACTGTAGTGTTATTTTGCGTTAAATTGTGCTGCGTGGCTAATTCATTAACAATATTTTATGATTCATTAATGAAAAAGTGATTTAGAGTTGAGGCAACTTCTTCAGGGTTTTCTATCATTTCCTCTTTTTTAAGTATTATATTACTCTTGTTTTTTTTCCTCTATTCGATATTTCGCTTATGACATTCCAAGCTGCACGAGCTGGACATCAGAAATAGATATTTTATTTTGATAGTATTCTTTTTTTGTTTTTATAATTAAAGTAGTGTGCTTATTTTTTGATATTCTGTAAACAGGTATCAGTTCCGAGTAAATTTGTTTTAATGGAAAGAGTCCTTTGAGATCAACGGCAGATTTATTAATTGTATTGTTTATCCAGTTTTTGTCCTGAGTGCCATTAATATAATGTTTCCGCTCTGGGAAAACTGAATTAAAAAAAAATGAAGAAATATTTTATTAAAGTAATCAAACACTTCATATAAATATCCGTTAAGGTAAGATAATCCCAATTTTCTTCTTCTAGTAAATATTCAAACTGTAATATATTATTTTCGTTAAAAGTTCTCCTGATATAACTTTTATTATGGGAAATAGAAGCGTAACAGTCCAATTCTAAAAAAAACCGTTCTGTGGTCTGATATGACATTATCAAAAACGCAACATGCTCCTTCATTATCAAAATTAACAAAAAATGTTGTCAATTAAAGTACATGTAGTGTCCGTTACTCTGGTTGGCCACCCTATCACAGATCTAAGATTAAAACCTAACAAAATTGTACATAGGTGGCTATTATGCATATTATTATAAACATCTTGATAAAGTCACCACACACGATAATATTTATATTTGGTTTATACATCATATTTAAAAATTACTAAGATACACAGTAATAATTCTAAGTACGTCCCTGTTACGCAATCAAACGTCTTGTCTATAGATATTCAGTATTGATTATTCAACTTATTCAATGTGCTAATTCTGTAGCCATCAAAAATCAAAATTATATAGTCTGTAACTTTTGGTATGTTAATAATAGTAGATCAAGTCTCATAAAATCACCAAATATATGGATGTTGTTGTTATACTTTGTTTATACATTTTCGGAATAATTTTCGCATGAGTATACATATAGGTATATTAATGCTGTTATAAATATTTTTACTCACCATAAAACCAGCAGTTGTTTTCTGCAAATCTAGGTCTCAACACCTCGTAATTTGGGTTATTACTAAGATCTAGTGATGCCGCTATCAGAGTTATAACAAAGGGAATGCCCCAAGCGTAGGCTTCGTACAGTCTTAAACGAAGCCTCTCTTGACTTTTTTCTGTGCTTTGCGGCCGGAGGTCCCTGAAAATGAAGAAAACATTATAACTTTTTAACTTTAAAGAATCGTTTACATATTTTTAAAAGTTTAAAATGTTGTATGGAAATGGAACTGATTCGATACAAATTTTATTAAAAGTCTGGCTTTGGGTGGTATGATTAATAGTGAAGTTTTTGCTAATCTTCAAGTTTTAGCATTTTCTTCGTAGTATTTACTAGTACCGGTATTACCTGTTTCACTTACATATATAGAAAATTCTTCCCAATGAAGTAGATACTTCATTATATGAAGTATGTATAGTAGGTGAAATAGCTTTAGTGCCTGGACGTGCAGGATAAGACGCATCATGAGGACGAGAAATGTCTAACACATGACATCTTCCGTCTTTTACACCGCTTACATTAAAGCGAGAAAGATGATTGTTGTTTTTGTTGGCACGCGACCGAGGCGGAGTTTCACTTACATTCTGTGATACTTCAAGTCCGCACTAAGTTTTGTTACTGATTTGTTTAGCAGTGCGTTATAGAAGAAAGTGTAATATTGTAAATATTAATTATTTTATATCTAGAAGAGATAAAAGTCAGAAGGGAAAATAGCCCAATTTATTATCTTGACGAAACTTGGTATGATACTCATGACATCGTAAAAAAAGGATGGACTGATGGATCTAGGAAATGTCAACCAATCTCATTGCCCCTAATAAAGGGACGCGGTTGATTATATTATAGTTGGTGGAAGGGTTGATAATGCAATGAAACTGTGCGGAAAAAAACATGGAAGACGTGGATTACCACAAGTACATGGAAGAAGAAATATTTGAGGAATCGTTTGAAAATACCCTAATTCCAAAATTAAAACCGAATAGCATTATTGTTCTTGACAATGCGAAGTACCATTCGAAACAACTGTAATAAATTCCTAACAAGAGTTCTACTAACCTGGAGTTATAATTTTTTTTAATGGAACATTATCTCTAATATGAGGAAAATTATAATAAAGCACACCTGTTGGAAATCCTGCAAACGAAAAATTATTAATAAATCAATCTTCGGGATTAATCCATTTTATCCATATTATCTTTAACTAAATTAAACAAATGGCAACAAGAATGTTATGCTTTATGAAACTCATTATCATAATCCCTTCTTGAATTATAAATGTCGCTGCTGCATCTCTGACCCATTTTCAAGAATGCTACAATAATTGTAGTTTGTGAGGCGAAACTGCTATGATACGACTTTGCACATGTCAAAGTAAACATTGCAGTTTATGTTAAAACTGAGCAGTACTTACTAGCCGAGGTAGATATTTTCATATTCGACTAAACATTGCAATAGTTTTCCTACGAATGCTATTAATTGTAGTAACTTCCGAAAAGTAGCAGTACCTGCTTTGAAATTTGGTACTTTCTGAAGTGTTGAAGTAAACGCTCTGCAGAAAATGCTAAAATTTGAAGCATTAGCAAATACTTCATTTTTATTCATACCACCCATTATTTCGATGTAGAAATAGTGTCGTCGGTTATACATCCTATAACATCTCAGAAAAGAAGTAATATCACGGGCCGGATTAAAATGTTTATTAGCCTTTCAAGATATGTATATTTTAAGGATTATTTTATCAATACTTTATAATATTAAAAATAATACATAATTATTTATTTACCGACATAATTTTATAGTGATATACATATTGCATATATGTTTGGGAACATGAATCAACTTTACTAGAAAAATTTTAGCTAACATTTTAATTAATATAAACTATACAAATGTAATAAATAGTTTAAATATATACCTAATGTATACACGATACAAATGCGATTCGACTTTTAAGTGCACTCCTGTACATAGTGTTTTAAAGTCGGCCTGTTGTAATGCACCTTCGTGTGGAGGTAGAGAACGAACGTCATGTGCCAACGACTCTGACTCTACGCATTTCAACAGGTTTCCAGCGATTAATGTGGTGTAATGAAAGCAGCAAAGAAGAAAGCAGGTCATGTGTTACAAAAACTGTAAAAGTAGGTAATAGGTACGCGGAATATTGGGAATTTTTTTTCTTTTCCCCGTGATCCTGAAAGGTAAGTAACTTTATCTGGGTAAAATATAAAATATAAATTTTGTTATTTACTCAATAGTAAAAAAATACTTCTATTATGTATGCAACTCATATTTTTGTTTTTCAAGAAGTTTTCTGAAGTTACAAAAAAATTAACAAGTTGATTTTGGTAAGAATATTAAAGAAAAAATGCAAAACGCAATACGAAATAATTTGTAATAAATTTAATTATTGCCAAGGACAATAATATTGTGTTTTTTGTACGAAATTTTTTTTATTTTTTTCAGTGATTTTTCTTTATTTTAATCTATTTTATTCCATACCACATCATGTGAGTAGAGGCACAGTATTGGCAATTTTTCTAAAATATCGAGAAAAAGTAAAAAATACGAATATTTTACACTCATTACTGACAGATATTTTATTCGGCAAACAAAATACAAAATTAATAATTTTGAGACATCAATAAAGCATGTTTTTTTATACCTAGCTTTTTTTTGTAACCACAATGTTTAGTAATCATTATTTAATTATTAATAATAAAATATTTTGCCTATTGTGTATTCTGTTTCGTTTATCTAGGGAATCTACAGATTTTTTATTTTAAACATGTAGGTAATGTGCCAAAAAATGAAATATATCCACCTGGCTGCAGAAACTGCAGATGGTGCTATAAAATATATATTAATGATGCAAGTACATGCTGACAACTATAAATAACTGTTAAAGGGGCATGATATAAGAGTAAGGTCTTTGTAAGTTACATCATGTCCTTCACCTTTAATTTCTGTTTAGAAAAGAAGAAAATATAAAATATAATTGACGAAGAAAAATTAGGATATTAGTAATACATTTTTCCCGAAAAAAGTCATTAGTCCAATATTAAAAAAGCTACTGACTGAACTATTCAAAGTTTATCGTATAAAATGTAAAATTATTTAAAAATAAACACAAAATAAACTTATGTTTGATTTTCACAATTTAATTATTTAACACATGACAATTATTGTTTCGCCACACAGTGACTTCATCAGATGGTGAGTACAAGACTAAATTCTTTATTACAAAGTGAGGGTATATATAAGTATCAACTAACTAATCTAGGATAATAAAATGGAACAGTAATAAAATAAGGTACAAAATAATTTAGAAAATATTTAACAATGGTGAACAGTTTACATCTAGTTGGTCATTTAAAATAATATTACTGTTTTTTAATTTATTGATTTCTAATGTCTCTAATAGTGACAATTTTAATCCTTTATTTTCTCTGTAAAATATCAAAATTATTATTAAAAGAATGATTGTCCTCTAGCAAATTGTTATTAAAACTGCGTTTATGTTTGGACAATCTTTTTCCAAAATTTCTTCCCGTTTGTCCGATGTATACTTTAGGGCATGTACTACATGTAAGCTTATAGACTCCACTTTTTTGTTCTTTTTTTAGTTTTATCTTTATTGTTCTTAATAAATTTTCCTAGAGTATTATTAGTTTTAAATGCTATTTTAATATTATGTTCTTTCTTAAGTACAACTGATATTTTTTCGATAGGTTGTCCTATATACGTAAGGGTTTTATATCTTAAATCACTTAATTCAATGATTTCTGATTTTGGATAAACTGACTCTATTGCTATATTATAATTTTTCTTTTTTAAGTAAAGTTTCTTTAAAACCATTGTTCACTGCTATTTGTTTAATAAAATTTAATTCGTTGTTGTAATTATCTTCAATTAAAGGAAATTTAGTTAATCTGTCTATCATACTAATACAGGTAGCGTGTTTATTAAGAACAATAAAGATAAAACTAAAAAAGGAACAAAAAAGTGCAGTATATAAGCTTACATGTGGTACATGCCCTAAAGTATACATCGGACAAACGGGAAGAAATTTTGGAAAACGATTGTCCGAACATAAACGCAGTTTTAATAACAATAAATTAGATTCGACGTATGCCAACCATTTGCTAGAGGACAATCATTCTTTTAATAATAATTTTGATATTTTACACACAGAAAATAAAGGATTAAAATTGTCACTATTAGAGACATTAGAAATCAATAAATTAAAAAACAGTAATATTATTTTAAATAACCAACTAGATTTAAACTGTTCACCATTGTTAAATATTTTCTAAATTATTTTGTACCTTATTTTATTACTGTTCCATTTTATTACCCTAGATTAGTTAGTTGATATACACCCTCACTTTGTAATAAAGAATTTAGTCTTGTACTCACCATCTGATGAAGCCACTGTGTGGCGAAACAATTGTCATGAGTTAATTAAATTGTGAAAATCAAACATAAGTTTATTTTGTGTTTATTTGTAAAATGGATTTTCATCAAGTAAAGGTCGAATCAATTCACTATGTAAAATTATTTGGTTAATCCTCTAGTATTATTAATGTGAGGGTTAATCGATTGGATATTTCAAACATTTTAAGTAAATAACCTAATCAAAGAAGTTCTGTGACCTAATTACTACTACTACTGCTACTTACTAGAGAAAATATGAATTATTATATTATAACCTAAGCTAATGAGAATAAGTATGGTGCTAATTGTTCGAGTAATTATTACTCCTCAGCTTTTAATTCTTCGTAGTAACCGATTCTTATGTTTGACAATAAATTATATACCATGATTGATGAGAACTATGGTGCATTTTTCTAAATTATGTGTTAGTTTCTAAAGATATTACTTCAGTTTATTCAGAAGAAATAAAAAAAAGTGTATAAATACATTAACATCTTTAGGACCCGAATGATTCAATTTGAAAACATCAAATAATGTATTTTAAAATAATTTACATAAAACAGAAATCCATCCAATTTATTTTAATATCAATTCGTTTGTCTGTCTGTCTGTCTTTTTGACAACGGTGTTTTGTAAACAGCAAATTTTGCAACTGTGTAAATGAATATTGCGTATTAGACAATAGAGGGATCTCAATCCTACCCAATTTTGCCAAGGACTTTGAGGCCTCAGTATATGCCATAATTTATTCTGGAGTAAAGAATTCAATTTCCACTCACCAACATGGTTTTATGGAGAAACGCTCTACAGTAACAAACCTAGCTTGTTTAACTGTTTGTCTCTGAATCACTGGACAACAGAGGTCAGGTAGACGTAGTGTACACTGACTTTTCCAAAGCCTTTGACCGTATAGACCACAAGTTATTAATTGAAAAATTAAATTATATTGGTTTGAGTAATTTAATATTAAATTTCTTTATATCATATTTGGAAAACAAGTTACAATATGTTCAATATAATGGTTTTAAGTCAAATACTTACCTCAACATCAGGGGTGCCCCAAGATTCAAACTTGGGGCCACTTTTGTTTATTATATTTATAAATGATTTGTGATATGTTAGATTGCGAAAAACTTTTTATTTGCAGACGATTTAAAAATATTTAGTGAAATCAGCAGCATCGAGGACTGCCTAACTTTACAACAGCAAATACGCAAACTCGAATTCTGGTGTACATCTAACAAATTAGATATGAAAGTATCAAAATGCAAGGTAGTAACGTACACGCGTAAGATCAGTTTTATAGAGTTCTTGTATACCTTCAATGACACAGAGTTGTCAAGAGTTCAGTCAACTAAGGACCTGGGAGTATTATTCGACTCTAAATTGGACTTCATAGAACATATTGACTCGTCCACAAATTCGGCATTAAAATTACTAGGCTTTATAATAAGAAATTGTAAGCAATTCTCTAATGTAGATGCACTTAAAACGTTGTATTTCTCAATGGTACGATCAAAACTTGAATATGGTACGATAATTTGGAATCCAATTTATAACGTTCACTCGCAAGCAGTAGAGAAAGTTCAACGAAAATTTATGAAGTATTTAGTTTTCAGAATTGATACGAACTATCCAGAGCAGGGATATCCAAGCACTCTGTTACTTTCAAGACTACACATGAAATCATTAGAGAATAGAAGAATCCTAATTACATTAGTATTTTTATATAAACTACTTAACCATTTAATTGATTGCCCAACGCTATTATCAAAAATTAATTTCAGAATCCCAAGATTAGGAGCACGTCAAGATGTTCTATTTTACTGTCCCACTAGCCGTACAAACATTCTTAAAAAGTCTCCCATTTATTCCATGGTGGAACTATATAACAAGCTTAGCAGTCAATGTGATATATTTAGCACACGTTTAAGTCAGTACATCAAGACCGTTACAACAGTTTATTGAAATCCTCAGTATTATTTTGAAACTATTGTTGTCTATAATAATAATTTTAATCTCTAATAATAATCTTAAGTTTTTAATAATCGTTTAAGTCTAATAAGTTAAGTCTTTAATAATAATTTGCAATTTACGCTATACTGATGTTATTTTTATTTTTTAGTATGTATTAGTTGCTGCATAGACAGTACTCATTCCTAGTATAGTTTTTAGTATTAGTATTATCATGTGTGATGCATATTGTCCTGTAATTGGATTAGTCTGTTGGGCAATAAATCTATTATTATTATTATTATTAGCTTAACTTAAAGATATTTATTGTCAACCTTCAGGATTGTAAGTATAGTCTGGGTAAGTGCTACATTAAAAAACAAGAAAAACAACGTTCTATTTTTAACGACAATTATGTAAGGAATATAACATTAATTGTTATTACCTTTACATCGTAAAAGTTAAATATAGGTAAGGATTTCAATTATTTTTTTATTGATATTGCACTACTTCCTTATTCGTGAGAAGACAATAAAAAAAATATCATAAACTGTCATAAATAATTTAAAAAAATCTCTAAATTGATTGAAGTCATAAAACAAGAAATGCTTTGGAAATTACCGGCCAAGCATTTAACATAATTTTTAATGGATATGGGCATAAAAACCTGTTCCAATTAAATAAGTTTCACTCTTCACAAGATTCCGACAAGTTGAATATTCTTCTTTGTCCTCCCTAAGAAGACCTGGAGAAGATTTATCAACAATAATTTGGTGTTATACACATGGTTGTAGAAGGGAATTGGTAATATTACCTACAGCAGACAGATTTTGACACTAGTTAGTGAACGCCTGAAAGAAAAAAATGTTTTCTCACAAAGTTAACTACTTATGAGGACAACTTCATCAGAATTATGATATTGGCCACGTTTTATCATAAATAGTCATATCATATCATAAATGGGCTATGTTGGGCTAGAAATTACATTAATTTAGTATGATGAACGGGTGCAATGCTTGTTTGTAAACAAAGCCAAATTTTATCTTCAACCCTAAATACAATCAGTGTCTGGAGAAGAAGCGAATGATAAAGAACATGCAATTGAACGGGTTACTTTTGGTGGAGGTACCGTTATGGTTTGGAGTGGAAGTTGAGTGTCATCAAAGTTTTACAACAATGTGCACAGTCCCTTGCTTCATTAGGTCTGGTTTTATCTACGTAGGTGATAATCAGGGGCCGGAAATGTTTTCCATTTTCCAGAGCCGGCATTTATGAAAACAATACAAATATTAATAAATACATCAAGTAATTATTCATGTGGTGTTTATTTATGTACCTGTAATATATGCAAGCAGTATAAATTGTATCGAGGCAGAGAGTTGCAGAACTCTGCGGGTAACCGGGATAACCCTATGTAATTTAAAGACACCTTGGCAGCTTTTCCCCAGTGGGCCCTGTTCAGTTATTTTAATAACATGAAGGAGTGCGGTCGTTGTGGTGTTTGGTTTGGTTCTCGCATAAAACCCTCTTGGCTCTGATTGTGAAACACATTTAAATTCGACTACTCATCAACAAAATATTGCCGGTACAGTTACCAAAAAGGAATTACTTTAATAATTTGTGTGTCATGTTCTGTGCATATAGTTTTCCTTTACCTAATAGCCATATATTGCGTAAAACATATCTACCAAGTGTGCATAAACATATTTTGGGCCATATTATAGAGGATATACAAAATACATTTTTGTGACAGTGGATGAAACAAGTGACTTTCAGTGTAAGGTTGTTAATGTTATACTAACAATTCTGATTGTTCAAAAAGTTTTGTCTCTATCAGACAGCAAAAAGACAGGCTATAAACAATAAACTAAAAAACGGTTTACACAGAAACCTGAGATACAAAACAATGTGTAAAATTCGTAAAAATTATTTGCGTGGTTTGTCAGTGCCTGCCCTTATGAACTATTTGGAATTTGCAGCATTAACCCATCAAAGCCTAGTGTGACCATTTGGTTACATGAACATGCCATCTTTTTAAAAATATTAGAACTAGTGCCGCTGACGAATATATTTTTTTCTTTTAACGCACCGTTACTAAATGGCGTGTATAGTAATCCCTTTATGAATTTTACTGGTTTCTTTAATTTGAAGCTGAAATAACGTATTTTGTGCATCGTGCTTATCTCCTGAAACCAATGGAACCGCGATTCGAGTAAGTATTTTTTTAAACTGTGTAACAAGCTGTAGAAATTTTATATTGTAAACTGTATTATTAAAAAAACTAATAAATGTGATAAAAATTGTACCGCAGCTTCATTATGTACAAGCAAACTACCCTGTTACCAAATTTTCACACTACGCTAATATAAGAGCTATTTAATTTTTTCTCAAAGAAGCTCTAGATATGGTTTATATTAACGAACATGAACGAATAGATGAAAACGAACAAATCGACCTATACATATGCCCACCTTACCCGAATATTTTGACCGATGAAGAATCCGCCGACGAAGATGACAGTGGATTACTGGATAATTTGTCCAGGAGACAACTATTGACACCTGCAGAACTTTGTTTACCAAATAATGAACATTACTCACTGATACAAGACTTTGGTCATGTAGAAGAGCACAACGTAATTGAAGGCGAACAGAATGAAGACATTTAGAACAATGGAAAGGACCATTTGGTAGAACCTGTCCAAATAAAAAGCGTAAAAGGTGTGTGGATGAAGGATGCTCTTCAGTTAGGCGCACCCAATGTCAAAAATGTAGCATTGGCCATTGTATTGAGTGTTTTGTAATATTTCACAAAAAATAAGTAAATATTTTATTTAAGGGTGCCATTATTGACCTAGTGTGACCATATACATGCTGTAATATTGTTTTCCTAATAAAAAAAATTAAAAATAACCTCTCTTAGTGTTTTTTCTTACCCCCACTGACTTCTGGATTTTAACTGCTTTTTATTTTAAATAAAGAAAAAATCCGGCTTTGATGGGTTAACCTCGGTATATATGGTACGCTCATTTTCCTTATACAATATGTACAGACCAAATCGCTCAAACTTAACAGCCACGAATGCAGAACGAATATTAGTTGTGACGTGACCATGTATACTAATGCGATGGCAGACCTCAGTCATTCTGAATAATACATTGTATCAAGCGGTATGTATTTCATTATTCATTTGATACTTTTACTTTTTATTTGTCTAACGTATGTCTTTCTGTCAACCACGAAGCAGTAGTAGCTACCGGTCCTAGACTTTGGACTAGTTTCCTTACCCACAGGGCAACGTTTGGGGTGGGTAAAAATCTCTCTCGATTGATGGCTGACAAGATTTCCAGATACTAAACCGATAGAACATATATGCGTATGGGATACCCTACAACGACGAATTTCCAGTCGGGTGGTACCTCCAAACAAAGCAGATGAACTGGGAGCCATTCTTGGACATTCTTTTGATAATATTATAAACAACACACCTGTAGGTGTCAAGCTATTCTGGAAGCTATAGGTGGCTCTATTCGTTAATGAAATCGGTGGTTACTGTCGATTATTGTGTTATGTTGTAATAAAATTATTTTTGATTGATAAATTAACTCCTATATGAAAAAGTCTATCTGACAGCACATTTTTGTCACTTTGACAGCGATAAAAAAGGTGCATCGTTTTTTATCACCGATAAAAATATATAACAATTTATAACAACTGTATTTTTAATAACTATTCCTTTAAATAATTGTATAAATAAAGATAATTATTGTTGTTGTTCGTTCATATATTCTGTCGTTAATTTATCTTGCCAAAAAACACTCGAGCTTTTCTTTTATGGATAAATTTCTTTTTAACTCAAAATTTTGCCAATCAGTAATTTTGCTCGAAAAACTGACATTTGACAAAATCGCTCGACCTGCGGTCTCGCGATTTTTTCATGTCAGTTTTTCTTATAAAATTACTGATTCGCAAAATTATTTCGTTACAAAGAGAAATTTATCCGAAAAAAAAAAGCTCGTGCTTTTACTGTTGATAAATGTACTACAGTTTTTTTTTCTTTAAAAAAATATAATACATATAGTAACATATAATATAACTTTTCTAGAGTTTCAACATGAACTCGATCATGAACAACATACGATTTAATAAAAGACAGTGCAAGCATAACTTTAAACATAGAAAGACAGGAGAGAAATTTTGTAAATTGGATAGAATGGCATATCTAATACACATTAGTATTTCATTTTAAAGATTCTGATGAAAAGAAGTAGTTTTATACGTAAACGCGTACATTTAACAGGCCAATGGCGTAGCCAGAGTTGGCCCGTGGGGGAGATATGCAGATATAATGATAAAGAACCGGTCGGCTTGGCCCTGAATAAATATAGTTACTTTTAATTTGCTATTTTTATATATGTAGATTATATGCACAAATAATTGGAGTACAATTATGAAAGAATGTGATTTAAAAAGAAACATTATTTTTAAAAGATTAATCTTTATTCAACAAAAAAAAATATATAAAATAAAATCCAGGTGCCGCGCAGTGGGCCAGTATAATTTTTTGCAAGGCAAAACCCAAATTTGTAATAAATTAATTTTGCGAAAAACTTCTTTATTAGTATCTACAGAAATGGTCAGTGCATAACGGCATTAATGTGAGAATTCCTAAAAAAAAAATCATTCAGGAATAGTGAGCAAGTAAAGAACAATATTAATGCGCGTCCATTCTCAGTTTGTCAGTTACCTTTGTATTGTATAGAAGTCATGTTGTGTTTTCGATTGTTCTTGAGGGTTTAAAATCTTTTATATTTTTGTTAAAGGCATGCTATTTTGTCCTTTTTATTTATACATTTTTACATTGTCTCTGTAAATAAAGCAATATACTAATACTTAAGGTAAAAGAAAGCTCAAATACAAACAAGTTATCCCTATATGTCCAACAAATAGAAAAAAAACAAGAAACTGAATATTTTTAAATCAATTGGGAATTTCAAAAGAACCAAGGATTTAAAAATCATCCACTTCGATTGACAAGGAGTGCATTATGTAGTTGAATTTTTTCATCTACAAAACGACCCTCGAGTAGGAATGTTGTAAGTGAGGGATCATTGTAAATTCTTGCCATTGTTGGTGAGGTACACGACACCCTCCTTTCGATGACATATGCGTTTGGGGAATAAAAGTTCAAATGCAACTTATTTCGAATCTGATTTTGAATGCTGGTTTATACTTTATGATGGATTTGTCACAGTATATAACATCTGCAGTTTAATTTTCGGTATTATTGTCTAGTTTGTCGGTTCTTGAAATTCAAGCTTAATATTTCACATGGTGATTCATTTAAAGATACCAACAAAAACAGAAATTGTCCCGCTGGCGATGATTACTTCATGCTGCATTAAATAAGGGTCGATCGTATAATGGTAAATTGAGGACGATACTATTTTGGAAATAAATGCCAGAACAGGATTGCTCTCACTTTGTTGAAAGCCCTAAGCAACAAAATTTCATACCAATATTATACATGGTGAGTGTATTGCAGTCGCGTATTGCTTATAATAATTAAAAACGTCACTTCAAGTACAAGTATTATTGTCTTACATTATTTTTAATGTATTTAACACTTGAAATAGTTTACTTGAAAATGTCCGAATAGGATGAAACTAGTTGTAAAATAATAAATAAAGTGAAAATTAGACAAGTAATAAAAAGTGTTTATAATTTTTTAAATCAAAATGGATTTTCACAAAGTAACTTCATCTTCAATCAACTTGAAATATTTGGAAAATTTCAAGGAATATAGTATAAAACTTATGAAAATACTTCTATAATAAGCTAAATCGTTATATGAGGAAAAAATCTGATCACACAATCTGCAGAAAGCCTTGTTAAGACAATATTTTCTAGTGTGAAATTGAAGCAAAAATTGTCATTGTCTCCCAAGCAATTTATTTCTAAATGGTCGAACTGTACTCCATGATGTAGCTGACAGTACCCCAAACGATGAATAAAGTGTTGCTGAACCTTATTTATAGTTTCCTGAGAAATGTTGTTTATTTCTGTTGTAATTCTCTCTTTTAATTTAACAATGTTTTCCGATTTGGTTTTATAAACTAAGTTTTTTAGATGGCCCCACAGAAAATAATCTAATGTCAATCCATAAGGTCCGGTGACCTTGGTGGCCATTCGATGGGTCCACATCTACCAATCCACTTGTTCAGAAATATTTGGTCAAGATACCTTCGAAAGTCTACTGCATAATGGGGACGCTCACCATCCTGTTACCACAGATTTTCGTCAACATTTCCAAGATTAATTCTACTGGGGAATAAATTTAATAATATTGGGATGAGATAGCCCATTAAAAATTGGAGATGTGCCGGTCCGTTTACAGTTCTATCGAAAAAATTGGGTCCAATGATTCTATTTCTTACAATTCCTGCCCACACATTTACCTTTTGTGGGTACTGTGTGTGCTGCTCCCACATCCATCGAGGGTTTTCCCTTGCCTAGTATCTACAATTCTGATGATTCACTTCACCATTGCACATATTATTTCACAAAATTGTATTCTCCGATCTGGATCAGCATCATTTAGTTCTTGCACAAGCTGAATCTTAAAGGGATGCTATTTTTCTAATTTTAATACTGTATGTACTAACGTTTCAGTAACATCATAATCGCGACTAACCAGGCGAACGCTGGTATGTGGATTTTCTTCAACAGGCAGTAAAATATTAATTTTGTATCCTCGTCCACGCCTGGGCGACCTGTTTTGGGTAAATCTTCCACAATACTAGTCTCTCTAAATTATTTTTTTCAATTTTACTCACTGTCAATTGAGTTATGGGTTGTTCTGGATAATTAGTATTAAATAAATTACATACTTCTTGTGGGGTTCGCATTCTATCACCATACCCAAGCACCGAACAATTTCATTTCTCTACTTTACAGATACACTAACGTTATGAATTAAAATAAATCGACAACAATTATTGAGAAACCACTACTGGGGTAAAGTATTATTAAGTGAATTCACCGTCAAAGACGATGATAATAAAATAAAGAAACCAAAACTAGCCTACCTTAAAAATTAATAAAAAACATGTTTATTTTACTTTCACTTCCTCACCCCTCAGAGGGAAAAATTTTTGAAAATTTTTATTGTATTTCTGGACGAATCTCCACAAAATATGACGATACACAAAATTTCAGACAAAAAATTTTTTCTGTCTGGCTGGTTCGCGATAGCAGTTAGTTCTTGAGATAAAGCTTTCAAATTTGGTCCACACATTCTAGAGGTCAAGGAAGAGATTGAGTGCGTTGATGAACAAAATCGGTTGTTAAAATTTGAAATGTCAAAAAAAAATATTGGTGACAATTTTGAAACGTCAATTTGAAATGTCAAATTTTTTTTTGACATTTCAAATTTTTAAATTTTAGTGACATTCCACCAATGTGACTTTTTTGAAACGTCAATTTGAAACGTAAAAAAAAATATTAGTAACATTCGACCAATGTGACTTTTTTGGAACGTCAAAATATGACTTTTTCGAAATATCAAAAATGTGACTTTTTTGAAACGTCAAAAACTACTTTTATTATAAACTCCACCACACGTCGAGTTTTACTACGGTGAGAAAGTTCTGATACCCAAATAATTGGCAGTGGTTTTTTTTTACTTGGGTTTTTTTTTAAATGGCCGTATCTCCAGCATCAATTTTAGACCCTAAGTGTGATATATATTTAAAAAAAAAAAGAATGAACGTGCACAATTGAAATGAAAAATCGACGTGTCCGCGGATTTTTTCTAAATATTTTTAGTTTAAGAAATAATGAATGTATTCCATATTTTACGGACACATTGTATATTATTAATTCATCCAAATGAATATCAGTACTAATATACTGCACACAGAATATGTGAAATTACCAGGCAGCGGAAATAATTGCCATTTTCCAGGGCCGGCAGTTGTATAAAATATCTATTTTTAAAGAGCATTTATATAATTGATTTAATTAATATATCACTAATAATATATGCGTTTATTTATACACCTGTAATATGTACAACCAGTATTGAGGTTGAAAGCCGGAATAAACGTATATAATAATATACGTAACTTTGCTCTTGTTCTTCAGTTAGCGACACGAATGCGTACAGTTACTTTCGCGGAGCGGTGTTTGACATATGGTCCTCTAACTTGGGATACAAAATAATGAGTAAGATTCGTGAAAGTTATCTTTATGGTGTGTTAGTGCCTGCACTAACTTAGTGATACTAATTTTAGCAACTTTAGTCTCCTAAGTTATTTGTTATTTTTGTGTCATGTTGGCTGCATTTATTTATAATAAATAGTATTACGTACTAATTTTTGGAGTGTTTTATATTTTATTTACTTTACAAATAGTAATTATTTAAAACTTAAACTATTACTTTTAAACTATTTCACACCACGCACCTATTTATAAAAAAAAACGCTACGTTTGTATCCAGCTTGCTAAATCAAATCTATGAGCTTGCTATACTCTATGTTGCAACTAACTAACCGTAGAAAGTCGGAAAATCTAAACACAACAATCACATGGTTTTGTAAATTAAGCAAAGAGAAATATACACGGTTTTCCACTTTGAAGTATCAAGACTTCGACAATCAAGAGAGGGCTCTATTTTATGAAAAAAAGTGTCAATAAACATACTTCACATTTCATGCGGTGTCAGATGCTGGGCGTTGAAATTTATTTATTTATATATTTTTTTTAGTTTATTTTTTAATTGTCTCAAACAAATTGATATACCGATATAAAATTTTGTACACTGATTGAAAAGTTTATAAGAAATATTCGGTAGGTATTTTAATATTTCAGATATACTGAGTTCTTTAATGTTCGAGTCGATCTACCGTTTAAAACCCTCAATCTCTTTAATTATCGATATTTTCGATATTTGGCTCCGTTTAGAAGATTCTTTCAATATAGCAAAATCGTTAAAGTGTACCAGAACAATACCCTGTGTTTAGAGTAACAAATATAAAATCCGATCTTATACAAAAAAATAGTCCTTAACTTTTTTATCACGGTTTTAAAATTTGATAGATGGTATCTAATATTACTTTTATTTATAATAGGCATGTAAAAATGTATGGTTAAATTTTATTGCCACCACAGGAGCTATAAAATTTCATACGCTCTTATATCGACGCAAGAAAATATGATAAAATTTTAAATAAATTTATTCATAGGAACGGGAAAGATATTCTGTATCAGCTTTACAACCTGGAGAGTAATGAAGTTAGATTTTCGTTAATAAGCTAGAATTCTATAAATACAATAATTTTTATGACTTCACATAGTAGGGTCATAAAATATACAAAATGAGAATCGGCATAATAAAAAGAAATGCTTCCGCTACCTTTTGCATTTGACAACAAAACTCATTTTTACATGCATTATTATATTCAATAAAGAATTAAGCTTTCTTTCTCGATGAAACTCGCGAAGTTTCTTTAACTATTGTATATTCTATTAAAATTATATTGCAAATCTAATGAACTCCACCATTTTCTGCACAAACCGTTTCAGAAAAAAAAAAATCAAGAGTAAATTTCTTACGGCAAAAAACTAAATGTACACAGAACCGACCGACTCACATAAAAGACATAAACGTGAAAAGAATGTCTATCTCATGTCAAATGTCCTAAAATGGAAGCAACTTTCTGATCCGAATGACACTCTTAACGCTTTTGCGGATTTCTTCTGCAAATCTTATACACCGACATCAAGTACTAATATATCAAGATTGTTAGATGATTTTAACTTTCAACAACGCACCTACTTGAATTTGAGAAGTGCGTAGTACTAGCTGTTCTAAATAAAATTAAACCTAAAATGACAACTGGCCCAGATGGCGTACCTGCATTTATACTGAAATGTACTTGATGAGCTGTAAGTTGCCAGATTTATGGATAGAGTCAAAAGTTGGTCTTGTATACAAAAATGGTGATAAATTTGGTGTAGCTAATTTTCGACCCATTTCCATTATATGTAATTTCTATAAAGCATTAGAAATGTTACTCCATGATTATATTTTCTACCATGTTTCTAACAAAATTCTGTAAATCAACATGGTTTTGTGAAAGGTCTTTCTACAGTGACAAACCTGGTGTCTGTTACACAGGTCATAGCTGAACCAATTGATAAGCGACACAAACAGACGTACTTTACACTGATTTCTCAGACATTTGACAGGCTTGATCACAATATATTACTACATAAACTTAGCAAATTCGATTTACACGATCATTTAATTAGCTTTTTTAAATCTTACTTATACTCGATGTGTAGTACTTAATGAGTTTAAGTCTGTTGAATACTTGGCAACATCGGGTGTCCCCCAAGGGTCCGTCCTTCGACCCCGTTATTCATAATTTTTATAAATGACATTATAAATGTTTTAGACGTGAACTGTCTCCTCTATGCCGATAATTTAGAAATTTATTCAGTTGTTAACGGTTTTAGTGATTGTCTCCATCTTCAGAGTAACTTAGATAATGCAAACGTCTTAGAAGCTGGAAGGACGTATGGATTTATAGCTTAAAATTGTCCTGATTTCACCAACGTAAATATAATTATATTACTGTATTTTACTTTTGTCAGATCTAAGCTTGAGTATACTTCTCTTGTATGTATATCAATATTCTAAAATCTGTTCAACGTCGACTTTTAACATTTTTGATCTTTAAAGCTGACTTACTCGTCTGTTGGCTTTCCTCAAAGTGTGTTATTGGAAAAGCGTTCTGTGGTAAGTCTTGAAATCAGGCGTAAATATTATTCTCAAGTATTTCTTTTTAAAATTATTCACAAATATCACTGATAATTGTCAAGACTTTTTATTTAAATTAAACTTTATCATGACTAACCTCTAGAGAAAATTTTACAAAAATTTTACAATCAACCTCCTGACACCTCGTACAAATATACTCAAACATTTTCTGTTTATACTGTTTGCAGTGTTTGTAATAATTGTAATGGCATCTATTTAGGTATATTTAATAAAATCCTTAATGACATAGAAATGTTGCACTTCATATAATACCCTGTTTTTCCTTATGACATTATACATATTACCATTTCGTATTTTTTTTTCTATCTATTATATCTTGTAATTATTTTTTAATGTAGATAAATGTATACTGTGTTCATATTTGTTTTTTGCCTACTCCCCTGTGCTGTGATCGGGTTATTTATCTGCTGAACAGTATATCTCAATAAATAAATAAGTAAGTAAAGTAAGTAAGTAAGTAAGTAAGTAAGTAACTAACTAAGTAAATAAATAAATAAATAAATAAATAAATAAATACATATATAAATAAATAAATAAAAGAAATTCATATATTTATGCGACGTTTGGTCGATCGGGTTCATGCTTCTCCGATAAAAAATGGTCAAATTACGATTTTTTTAAAAGTTGATTTTTTATTTTTAAAATGGATCAAATGTTTTTACCGTAAAATACAATAAAAAATCTCGTTAAACTGGCCTCCTTTAATCTGAGGAAATTATTGGCAGTTTATAAAGCCGTTTATCGTTTTTTATTGATATCTTAAATTTCTGTTCTTATACCATCTAAACGACAAATGGCGTATACGATATATCTGTCATTCACTGTAATATTCTTAGAATACATATCATATACCAACAATATTTAATCATGCTCAGAATACATAATTTATTTTTTTAATTGCGTAAAAAACAATTCAAATAAATTATTGAAATAAATTATTTCGGATCATTAAATCTTGCAGCTGTTCACATTACTCTCATATCGTTATCTAAACATTTTTTTATTCATTGATTATAAAAGGAGTACCGCTAATAAAAATCTCGAAAAATTTATGTTTTATTAATAAAACGTGGACTTGAGACATCAATCAAAATTATACACGACTCTAATTGATAAACTAGATGTTAAATACGAGTCACGTACTCTAAACAGAATAAAGTATAACGTATGTTCAAATCTTTCAGGAATGTGATTGATTCCACATAAAAAATTGACCAGAAGAATATCAAGTCATTACTTAAACGGATGTAATTTATCATCATATCAAAAATATGAGTTAGGATTATCTGATTTATTAAAAGTGCAATACGTTCTACTTTTAAACACTGTCTATCAACTCCGCGATACAAAGATTTTCCTGCCCAACATTTTTCCAGTGGTTAACATTCAAATTTTAAAAACATTTTAAAAAGGTCGGAAAATGTTTCCTGTAGAAAATTTTATTTAACATGAAATTGTTGCAGTCCTAAAATATTAACGAGAAATCTTCTCAACTATATTACATATTAGGAAAGACGCAATCGAAATACTTGAAAAGTCCCTAGCGATAACTTAGACACCTCCAAAGCATTTGATAAAGTGTGACACCAAGGACTCTTCAACGAGTTCCCATCCCCGTTGTGGTTAAGAATCTCGTCAGGAACGTTATTTGGCAACTCTGATCTTCCGAAGGGATCCGTTCTTCATATTAATGATTTGCTCTTGCAACATTCCAGCCAAAAGCCGGGACAAATATAACATTGAGGGAGAAAAAAAAAAGAACTGAGTAAATATCGAAATCTCCGGTACAAGCTTCGAGTGTTGTATCCAGACTATTCGGACAAAATTTACAAAAAATAAGATGTTTGGTTTCTCAGTGTAGCAAATACATTACCAATATCTAAATTTATTCCATTAACCTTCATAAAACAAAGCTAGGTCAAAGGTCAGAAAAAATTATACCAATATTTATATACAATTTATGTACCAAGTGTGCCTATTTATTAATTAAATTGGCGATGTAGTCTGCTTCATTTTAATATTACATCGCTAAATTTAGCAATGGATGCATAAGATGGTAATCAATAATCAACATTCAATATAACGGTACAGAAATGACTAAGACCACTAATCAATACTAATAATTAAAGTCATTAACCTCGATTTTATATCATCACGAACGGATAAAAAATTATATTAGAAGTTATTCATACTGCATAATTATCATTTCATTAATGAGCAAGAGTCAGATCTACGGAACTTTCTGCTTTCTACGATGATTTAGGTCAGCTTGCATTTTACGTAAATTATTGCTTATAACTTGCTCTCGCATTTCATTCAATTTCTATTTAAGGGTGAAAGTGTAAAACTTGCATTACTATGAGGCGCATATTATGGATAATTTGAACAGCCTCCTCAAAGTCACAGTTACTTGAGTTTAATAATTTGTCAAATTTTGTTTTTGAACCTCTGAATATACAACGTTCTATCTAAAGTAACCGGAGGGAAGTTACGGGAGGGGGGCTAGACATTTGAAAAAATGACAAGTCGTCAGCCGGGAATCAAACCCGTGACTCCAGGAAGAAAAATATCCTTATCGCTCAACCACGGATATTAATTGATAAAATAAAAAAAACATCTATTACTAATGAAAACACTTTTGTTTTCGTTGAAGCACTTAATCTTAAATCCAATGTAGGTACCACAAAATATTTGCTTCAGTGTTGAGTGTACCTTTTCTTTGAACTATTGGACTTGGGAGTGGTAAAAACGTTTGGGCACGTATTTGAGGGATAATGTTACCAGGCCGAAATCTTAATGGTGCAATTTATCGAATATGCCTAAACATACAATTTACTAATGAATGATTGACACGGCCGGGAATGTTCCGGAATGTTCTAGACCACGTGAATGAATGTATAAATAATGCGAACGGTGGGCCGAGAGCTCAGTCTTAAGTTGAAAGTGAACGAGTAAAGAAGAAATAAGATAGAGACTTAAAAGTGTTTAATTGTGATTATAGTTAAGACAGTTAATTAATAATTAGTTAATAAAGTAGTGAGTAAGTGTTACCTGGACTTTCAATCAACGAATCTACGAGTATAGGTGTTTGTGTGGATAGCAAACACGTGGCAATATTATCAGTATAACAGTGGTTGAATAACGGGTTTCCAGACAAATTAATATACAGCAGAAAACCAAATTAGTGGCCAACTAGATTCCCTGATTTAACACCATTGGGCTTTTTCTTATAGGGACAAATTGCTAGTATATAACTTATAAAACATAATCAACATGCAACCTTAGGAATGGAATCACCCACAAAGACAGATCATTTTGCCGAGAACTTTTTCATAAGGGTAGAGAATAAATAACAGGTCTGCTTAGGGATGAATCTAATAAGATTTAGATACATTTGTGGAATAAACTGTCTTTTTCTTATACTCGTATTGTTATAGTTACTGTATTGTATTATATTGCTGAATCATTTATATCTAAGCATGAAATATTCTAATCGTATTTATACAATTACCTCTGCGCACTGGCAGAACAAAAGTCAGCCTTCTAGTAATTCAACTACTCTTGGTATTGGTATTATTTCTAGAAGACTCATTGTGTGTCCGATGGCAATTTCCTCTGGCGTAATTGGTAGACATGCTGAGATCAAAGAAGGCGTAACAGACGTCCGAGTCGTGAGTATCCAACTTTAACGGCCAACGACATTAAAAACCAGTTGTGGGGATTCGAGAAATTATTGAGATAAAATAATATTTAGAAATCTCATTTTCAATCACATTTTTTTTGTAGTGTGTTACTGTTACTTAGAAATCCTAACCCTAAGAGGGTTTTTCATTAAATTGAATACATGAAAGGGCCAAGCGTGTCAGTTACTGTAGCTGAAATAAGTTCGTCATAACCTTATACGGTGTGTTTCATGACTGCGTGTATATAGCTCAACCATGGATAGAAATCAAGGTGAGCTGGAATAACCAATACGACGTTTATAGTCATTCATGTTTTGTGGATTTTGTCCTATTTTTCTAATAGTTAGACAGAATTGAATGAAATTCTCCAGTTTTAATAATTCCAGATCACCTCCATATCGGCGAATCTTAATGCAGGTCCGGACTTAGAATTTTTTCCCTTCAATTAGAAACAACAATGCTCTATGTATAAAATCAGCAAATTTACTTCAGATTCTAAAAGTATATGAAAAATTGCACAATATAGGTGTTTTACTGTATACCAAAACTGAGAAAACTGGACTGAAAGAAATTTTTTGTGGACAACATTGCCTAACTAGCACTAAGATTAGTTACAAGCGATCTCGAGAGAAATATTTATCTTAATATGAGGAACACAATATATATTGATGGGCACAAAAAGTGGCACAGCATGAAAAATTGGTATATTTTTAATTAAATTTCTTCTCGGTGTACACAAAATATGTAGAATAATTTCTTCTTCATTTTTTCTTTTCCATGTCATTTTCAAAACTGACGATTTTAATATTTTTAATCAGTATGAGAAATCACTCTTTATTACCAAAGTAATTTTCATATTTGAAGTAACTTTCTAACCCTAAAAAAATTTTTTTATTTGGTATTTTCCTCTAAAGTTTAAAAAGAAAATAGGTAGTTAATTTTTGTGTACCCTATATATTGAACATTGAATATCTCTATGCGAATTTCATTTTCTATCCACGCAAAACTTTTTGTAAACAGTAACTTTTCCGAAAAGTAACAAATATAGATAGTTTTTTCTTTTCCGGATAGTAATCCGAGGACACACTGTATAATGTCGTTTCCTAATTCATTGACACCAATATTGTATATATGTTTTCAATAAATTAGTTGATAAACGTATATCTAAATTGGGAACAACAACAATTAATTCCTTATGATGTTATAGTTTGCTTAAATAGAACGCGGCCTATACATATGACTGCGGGATTTCTAAATGTAAGCAGAAATTGGGGAAAAAAATATCTAAATTTTGCAATACAAAAAAAATCGTTTTAATTATTTTGCGTTTTTGTTTGTGTTTAGGTTGAATCATGTTATATTGGTTTGACTATTTTTCATGTATCTGCATAATATAATATAATGTAAAAACTGCTTTTAAATATATTTTGATATTTGTACTATATATTTAAAATAAAAATGTATTGTTTTAATTGCTTGCATTATTATTAATAATAATAAGGTGTAGAACATTTTAAAGCGATTGCGAAAATTTGGTCTTGTGTGTACTCGAATAATATTGATAACGGCAGACGCCTTCCTCTATCGTATTGCCGCTTAAACGCTAAAGGGAGATGAAATGACAATCTTTGACGGCGTCTGCAGGTGAAATGGGACCGTCTGCGTAAATTTTCTTCTCATATATTGAAGCAGCATAATTTTACCTACATTTTAGGCCAACATTTTAACTGGTATATATATGATCATGCGGTTGTAACTGATTTTTAGACGTTCAATGACGTCTGTTCTAAAATAGCTACCACCTAGCGCATCTACCAAGTTGGTTACTTTAAACAATGATATTTCCGCACATTTTAATTACGAATTTAGTCTGGTATAAGTAACGAAATTGTATACTACTTTTTTCCAAACTAATTTTATTATTGCTGATTTGGGCGACCAATTGCGAATGGGAGACGAGCGGAAGTGGTTTGTTTTTCTAAAACTTTTATTCTAGCGCAATCAGATAATAATGACAGGAGAAATGTCACGAGCAATTTGAAAAAAAAATTATTATTAACAATAAATTTTAATTATTTAATTATTTTAATTTATTGTTAACAATAAATTTTTTGTCCAAATTGCTCGTGACTTATTTCTATATCCTAAGAAATGGACGTGATTTGGTAACTACATATAATAATGATGGTATAAAATATAATATACTATAGGTATTTATAATTATTATCATACTAGGTTTGAAAAGATGCATAAATACTTCTTTTTCTCTTTTGGGACTTACTACCACATGAATAATTCTTCGTTATTTAAAAAAATATAGTTAGTTACCCAGTATGTTACTTGGGAAAATGCACATAGAATAAACTGGGATTCGGCAAAAATTTTAAAGAAAGAAGCGGACAGTAAAAAAAGAACAATTAAGGAATCGGCAATAATATTATTGAGTAAAGAAAACTGTTTATCCCATTACTCTGTAGATTTTGATACAACGTGGTCACCGATGTTAAAAGAAGAATTGAACAAAATTAATATAGTGTAATTTTTAAGTGTCAACAGTTCTATGCAAGTGTCTATGGATATTACATAAACAAATAATATATGTGTCAAGTTTCACACTTGATATATTCTAAAAAAAAAAATAACTTTGAAAATGGAAGCAGATTCGTTTTCCGAAACGTTAAGGAATTATTATTTATTATTATTTTTGTCTCATATCAGTTGTCAAAAAACATCCTCTGACTAATCTTTTGACGTAAAGTCACAGGCGCAGAGGTTTATTTTTCCAGTAACATACTGGTTAACTAACTATATTTTTTAGATAACGAAAAATTATTCATGTGGTAGTAAATCCCAAAAAAAGAAAAAGAAAAATTTAGAGAATGCCATAAATAACGTTCAGACAATATGCATAAATACGACGCAAATATAGTTAACTACAAGCCAATAGCACTACTTCCTATTTTGGCCAAAATTTTTGAGAAAATCATAACCTGTAGAATAATAAATTATTTGGAAACACACACTGTTTTCACATACAGACAATTTGGATACAGAAAAGGGAGAAATACCTCCAACGCTGTCTTGGAGCTTGTTAATTTCATAAGCGAAGGATTTGAAAATCGAAAGTCAACATTGGCAGTTTTTTCTCGACCTGAGCAAAGCACTTGACTGCGTTTCTAAAGAGATTCTACTATATAGGCTTGAGTTTTACGGGTTTAGAGGTGTGGCTTTTGAACTAATGTCATCCTACTTATCAAATATACATCAGTGTGTATATCATAAAGATGAGCTTAGCAACATGTTGTCAGTACAACATAGTGTTACGCAGGGTAGTGTGCTGGGACCACTGCTATGTTTAATATATATAACCGACTTACCTGAAGTTATTTCAGATTTTATTGTTCTTTTTGCAAATGACACTACTTTTGCGAAACATTTAGGAGATACTGGCAGTAATGTTGCTGGCTCGAAATTAGAAATCGTAAATAAAGCCTCTGACTGGTTAAATGCAAACAAGCTATGCTTAAACACAAACAAAACAAACACACTGACTTTTTCTACCAAGAGTAATACCTCTCAGACCATAAAATTTTTAAGTTTAACTTTAGACAGTACATTAACCTGGTATTCACATATCCATGATTTGTCCACAAAGTTGTCAAGAAAAATATATGCAATCAGACAAATAAAAAACAGAGTGAACTTAGAAGCCGCACTTATTGCATACCATGCTTTGTTCCACAGTACAATGACATATGGTTTGATAAACTGGGGTACATCTAACCAAATTCATAGTATCTTTGTTATACAAAAGAGAGCAGTAAGAATTTTGGCGGGTTTGAATCAACTTGAAAGTTGTAAATAATCGTTTATAAAATTTAACATATTAACGTCACCATCTGAAATAATCTTTTGTAATCTAACTCATATAAAGGAGAATTTGAGCAAATATGTGAAGAATGGAGAAACTCACAGGTATAATACTCGTAATCGAAATGATATAGAGATACCACAACAAAGATTAGCTTTTACAAAAAAAAATAATTTCGGAATTGCTCTATTCAACTCATTTTCAGATAATGTAAAATACTTACCAAATAGACAGTTCAAATCTAAATTAAAAAGACATCTTTTAGCTAATGCGTACTACAGTGTGTCAGATTTTAATTATGTGTGAAATATTGTTTTGTCTTTATATAATTTCTTGACTATATTAGCATTAAGTTTCACTATTGCTATGTGTTTTTTCTTATGTTTATTTATATTTACCTACATTTTTATGTGTAGATGTACATGTTAGTTTTATACTTTATTGACATTTTATTTTTACTTACATTTATAAGTGTATTTGTGTACATTAGATTTATAAGTATATCTACATTTATGTTTGTATTTCTATGTTATGTAGGTATATATATTTAATTTGCATTTATATATGTATATTATATTATTTATATTTTATGACGTGTCAAAACACCACGGTGTATTTCTATGACCAATAAAGCATTCATTCATTCATTTCATTCAATAGAATATCATATATTTTTAAAACAACATATTCACATATTCTGTGTACCCCATGCAATCGACGTTACGTGTATTTGATACACGCCGTGATTGTTAAAGACATTTAAATTGGGCTATCCATCGACAAAATATAGTCGGTACAATTACAAAAGAGGAACTTGAGATACAACATCAATGTACGTAAAATTCGTGAAAATTATCTGCGCGGTTTGTCAGTGCCTGCCCGTGTGAACAATTTAGAATTTGCACCATTAACCTCGGTACATATGGAACGTTCATTTTCCTTGTAGAAACGTATGTACAGACCAATTCGCTCAAATTTAACGGCCACGAATGCAGAACGAATATTAGTTGTGATGTGACTATGTATGCTAATGCGATGGCCGACTTCAGTCATTTTGAATATTACATTGTATTAAGCAGCATGTGTTTCATTGAACATTTCATATTTCTGCTTTTATTTGTCTACGCATGTCATTCTGTCAACCATATGAGGTAGTAGTAGCTACCGGTCCTAGCGTAGTATCCTGATGGTGATAATAAATTAACAATTCAACATATGTTTACAATTTCTACAAATTATTTACGGCCATTTTCGATCCACATGTGATTTACTGCCATTTTTATTATTTAGTTTTTCAGTAAACGAATTAAATGATCTGATTCTTATGACAGCCAGTCTCAACTGAAATAAAAATATGAGTAACATTCCCTTCTATTCATGAAAAGAACCGTTTCATAATTATTGTATTTTTTCCAGCTGAATTCACCCCACCCTCTCCAGAGGCGGTAATTTCTCGTTTCTGAACAAACAAGTACTTATTTTCGATTCAGCAGGCCATCTTCAAAATAAATGACTCTATCCATCATTTACACACTCAGCTGAACAAAAGCGAGCACAATTTGAATCCATATCAGACGTTGTATCACAGTGTTCTATACAAGTTTGCTGGCATTGAAATCTCCCCTATGGAAGTGTTGAATGCAGTACCTCTGTGTATTTAGGAGTATATAGATGGCAAGATCAGATTACAGGCGCGTGCTGTTGGGGGTTTAAGGTCAAGCCTCATTCAAGCAATTTTGTTCTATTCTAAATTATAGTATATATCGGAGAAATATGTTGTTTTTTCTCACACAATTATATTTTCAATAAGGAAACGACTAGTTTCAAGGTCAATCTGGCGGCATGTTCAGATCAATAATTAAAACATGAGATTTATCTAAATTGTTCCAAGTAACAAATGATATCTTCGATCAGGTCATCAGGGAAAAATTGTGTCGGAGAACGACAGAAGATATCATTTGTTATTTGGGGTCTTCTTTAACAATTTAGACAAATCTCATGTTTCCTTTTTGAAAATATAATTGGGTAATGAAAGAAACAAGACTTTTTATATCACCCCCTACATGATAACTTCACATGGAGACATAATAAGTACTTGGAACGTATACATTTTTGATTTCAGATTCTGAAAGAGCGTATTTGTGGGTTTCAGAAATGTCTTGTTATTTTTTATTTCTTGCACAGTTTCAAAAATAGCTAGAAACATAGGCGAGCGAACAAGGAGTTAGGCGTGAGAGTAACTTTTTGTTTTTTCTTAATATTTAGTTACCTATATAGTATTTTAAGTGTCAAGAACGGTAAGGGACGTTTACCTGGAGGGGCTGATCGTTAGCGAACAAACAAACATTTAATTTGAAATTGAATTTTATTCTATTATTCTCGGTAATGAATTATACAATGAATGATTCCAAAGATAATAGTGAAATAGAAAATGCATGGAAAATCAGATGTGTAGCAATAATTCCAGAAAAATCCAAGGACCGCTATGAAAAAGCTTATAAAATGTTCAAAAATTGGTGTGAGAAGAAGAATGGTGCTGGTATCAATGAAAAAGTGTTATTGGCGCATTTTGTTCGTCTGAATGAGGCATTAAAATCGCCTGGTAGTCTCTGGGCGGAATATTCAATGTTAAAAAGCACAATTTTCCTTAAAGATGCTATTGATATTTCAAAATTTTCTATCTTGATTGCTCATCTAAAAAGGAAAAATATTGGACACAGATCTAGAAAGGCTAGTGTATTTACCAAATAAGACGTTAAATAGTTTTTTAAATGAAGCATCCGATGATGAATTTCTAATCCTTAAGATATTTATGGTTATATTAGTATATGACAAGAGTTAAATACATTTGTATTTTTAGGTAGGGCTGATCTTGGGAATAGCAGGGGGCATGCAGCACGGACGAATTGTACAATATGAGGATGACATAGAAGATCATCAAGAATATCTCATTTTCTAGAATTTTTTAGAAAATACATACGAAAAGCAAAAATTTATTTTTAAAATTATCGACACGGCAAATGTAACTCGCAGGTAGTGGGGATTATTGGAAGTTGACCATCAAAAATTGCCAAATATTTTAAATTAACGCACCCTGAAAGTTATACTAGCCAATCTTTTAAAAGGACCTCGGCAACACTGTTGGCATATTAGGGCTCAAAAGACACGGGGGATAGAGATCTTCCACGGTAGTAGAGAACTATGTGGAAGATTTTCTGCAAAATAAAATCGAATTTGATCAGTATTGGAGTTTCGCAAGTTTTGCTGAATGGTCTAAATACGTTGAATACCAACACGGCAGGTACGAGCGGCATTACAATTAATAATTGTACCAATTGTACATTCAATTTTAATATATCTAAATAATATCTGTTTGTTTTTTAAGTTTATTACTTATATAATGTTTGTTATTAAATAAATAGAAATTTCCTAAATTTTTTTTGTCTTTATGAAATAACATATGCATTATATTAATTTTACTTACGCCCGATATTATCGACATTTTTAAAAAACCTTCAGCTTAAAAGGAGTTTTAGTGAAAAGAAAATGTATTATTAGCAATTCCAACAAAATATAAATCGAGATATATGAGTGCCCTTAAACCTAATTTGTCATTTAAATTATAGGATTGCTATCGGATATTTATATTTTGTTTGTTTTCTGGTAACTAAAACTCCCTTTAAGTTAAAGGTTCCTTTAATATGTTAATAATACCAGAGGTTACCGTTCAGACGTCTATAAGTAAATTACTTATTATGATTCTACATTATAAATAAAAATAATACAGGATCTAATATGGAACCATGTGGAACTCCAGTAATATAAATTATTTTTTCGATTTAATTTTGACTTTTATGAGTATCCATGGTTATTATACCTCCACCATGTTCGTCTACAAGTTACTCAGAAAACACAGCAGAAACCTGAAAACATAACGTTCACATACCAATGTTTTATTTAATTAATAACAATTCTGGAAACAGACAGAAAGAGACTTATAGCTTTAGGGAAATTGTATCATTAAATCAAGACGGGACGCCACTGAATGATTAATGCACCGTCTTGCACTATATCGAGTGAATGGAAAATGTATTTTTTTTACATCCACGTAAGGGGCGCGAAACAGTGGATATCCGCGGTATTTATCTAGACACACGAACGACGAGCGACTGACTGCATTACTTTGGAGATTTAACACTAGTTGCTTTTACTTTGTCACTGTCAATTCAAGTTACATAATATCCTGTTCTTAGTATGAAAGCTATTTAAAGAGAAGTGTTGATAATTGGTTGTTATTCAGCTGAATTTTTTAATTTCCTATTCTATGTCCTGCATAAGTTTGCTTTCTGAACTTGACTTTAAATCAATTTATAACGGAAGATTTACTGGAAAATTGTTGAAATTATAAAATGATTATTCTAAAAAAAGTATATAAAGTATATAGAAAAAGGCTCTAAGTGGAAATTGTAGAAGACAAATAGCGCTTTTCTCCTAACAAATTTATTTAAATAATGATACAGATACGATGAAAATTGTTGAAAAGTTTTTATCACTTTTATATACACTGAAGATGAACTAACTGAAATAATTGAATAGCATTTCGATTCGAAACTCCTGTAACATTTGAACTACAAAAAAATATATTTTCAGTAGCACCTCTTTAGTTCACTTATTTTAGAAGATACGCAGTTGAACGTGTTCTTGCACTACGGTTTGCAGATCTTTCATTAATTTCATTTTCATTTCCTCACTTAAATTGGAGATGGATTTTCACAAAATATTGCCTTTTTGACTTTAAATTTTGGAAACGGCTACAATTAATAAGCGAGAAACTGACATCTAAGTTTATAACTGCAATTTTATTACGAATACGAAATGGACCTGACCAGAGCTACTTTTTGAGCTCCGAAGGAGGGACAGAAATGATTGATTCAGAACAAAATTTTTTTCACATGCTAATCATACCTCATTACACTTTAAAAATAAATCCGGATATTTAACACTTTGGTTTGCAAATAGACATATTTTTATTACATACTATTAATAATTTGTTTGTCCATAGACAATGTACATTTTCCATAGTTTAATGGAACAATCGATTTATACATTATTTGTATTCACAAGTCATTACGAGATTCTGTATTTTGAGACGAGCTGCCGTTAATCAATTCAGAAAAAAAACGAAGAAATAATAATGAATTGTTCAATTGTGAAGACACTGAAACTAATCGTAGTAATGATCGAACAAGATTGGTAGATTCATAAACTCTGTGTAGCTGCAAACAAATTGGCTCAAATGTATTTTATTGCATCCTTTTTTTCGTTATTATTTATGATGTCTGGGAATCATTAAATTTATAGTGACGACCAATTTATCACTACTGGCTCATTAAAAAGTTGGCAATATATATTAAGTATAATGATTTTAACGTGATTTATTATTATTTGCAACAAAGAACTAAATCCCACATTACTTCACACTGTGAATACTAAACGCTGCTGGAATAATGTACTGATTAGCGATCGAGACAAATAAGAAAATAGGAACAAATTGTAAAAAAGAACATCTTTGATATATCCATCTGGGTTCTATAATTTAATGGCTACCATTATTAACAATAAAGTAAGGAATATGATCCATATTGCAGTAAATTAAATCTTCCTTATTTTTGGAAATAAACAAACGAAATCATGTTTGTGGTCGGTTTATACAGGATGTCTCTGAAAGGTATGTATAAAAGTTACGACATATTTTGGTGACTAAAGCAAAACTATTGAAATCAACTTACCTCTCTCTATCAAAACGTGCTTAAATGGGGCCCATAAATTTTCGGGATTCGTGGCCATTTTAACCGTACATAATTAAAAAAAATGTATGGGCCCTTGCGGAGTTGGGTCGCTCGAGTAATCACGTACAATAAGTCTCTATCGAAGGTTTCTTATAATGAGTTCAAAATGAAACAGAGTTGTAACAGGGAAGATACATAATAGGATTTCTTTACTTAACCCGTGGATATTACAAGAAAGATCAGACTTTGACCGCACGTTTGATCATCAGAACAGCAGCGCTACCGGCCACGCGGGCCGGCCTAATTGTTTGGCCACGGCCAACTTAACGCAAACTTAATACTTTTAATAAATAATAGAAGTAAAACATTTCATTTTTTATAATTATTAAAAATCGATATGCGACAAATTACCCGATTGTGACAAAAAAATACTAAGTTTCACGTTGACTTTAACGTTTTGGCAAGTTTCTTTTTAAGTTTCCCCCAAAAGAGAAAAAAAAATTAAAAAAAAAATGCTGTAAAACTCGTAAAAGCAGCAAAAATATCAGCTCAAAGTAGACAACTAATATTTGGCAATAGCGCGCCGCGGATCTGTTCATGGCCTGCTTGGAGTTGGCCGTGGATTAGCCCAAGAGCAAAAAATACGGCAATTTGACATGCTTCTGCCAGCTCAACTTTTTGTAGCAATTAAGAATATGCAAACGAATCTTAATATGGCCTCTTTCCCTATTATACTAAAAGCTGCTGATCTTAATCAGACCAGTGAAAAATCTGGTATTTCTTTACCAATCACAAGAAAGATATCGAATTTGCGACTCTCATACCAGTAGCGTGTTTACAATCACTATTATTAATAGGGTGCAGTCCCCGATGTTCCGCAAATTCTTAAATTCCTAGACTTTCTTATGTAGGTATTCTATTACTTTTCCAGATTTTTTTCAGGTCGCTGAGAATCCTTACTGGTTCTCTTTTACTGCGCAATATATTGGCAAAATCGTTGCAATACATGTAATGGGTTTAAATTAAAACATCTGGGGTTTCGCAAGGGTCAAACTTGGGCCCATTCCTATTTAACGTAGTTATTAACAGTCTTATATAAAGTTCAAACTGTGATAATTTTATCTTCGCAGGCGACTTTAGATTACTATAGAATTCCATCACAAGTTAAAATTCTAAACAGATGGTGTAATGGAACTAAACTAATCAAACGTATCCAATCGCAAAATTTGCTAAGACACCCAAAATTCATCCAAAACCATATAAAATTATTACACCGAATTAAATATACGATTTAGTACTGCTGTATTTCCAGAATATTTCCTAAAAATAAAGAAACTTTGTAATTATATAGATGCAAAATTTACAAAACTTCTGTAAATTTTACAACCGTACATTAAATATCCCACTCACTTTCTCGCTGCATCACCTTCAACAATATAGAATCATCAAGAAAATATATTTGTCTCACAATGTAGTGTTATTATTTGTAATTCACAAAGTGATGTTTGATTTTACAATAAAAGGTTTTGCACCAATTTGACGATAGTTTTAATGGTAAATTATACCTATAGGGTCCCGTCCTCTTTTCTTTAATCAAGTTAGATTTTACAGAGTTAGATCATAAAAAATGTTTGTTTTAAATATTTTTCAAAAGAGTAAATATATGTATTTTTTTCTGAATACACGTTGTTTAAAAACTATCCGTATATTTACCGTTATTCCAACGTACAATGCGTAGAAACATTATAATAATACTCTGTTTTAAAAGGTATAAATCAGGTAATCATTTCTTTGGTAGAAATTATAGGAATTCCAATGCTTTTTTAGTCGAATACCAAAGAAATATGTCTCCGTCTGAACGACCGAAGGCAATTTTGAACAAAGGTTCTTTAAACAGTCATGCAAGGAACTCGTCGCCAACATTCAAAAATAAATGTTCCACTTTCCTCTCGGACAAAGTGCTTCCACGAAAAAAGGGATGTTTAGTAGCCAAACACAATACAAACATTTTTAACTTTTGTTACATTGGTTGTGGACTTCTACATTAGTCTTTCATAGTTGGTGGTCCCGCAAAGACAAACAAAGGAAGTTAATGGCTTAAATACCTATGCCAAAATACCAGAGCGCTTATCCATACCCCCAATTTGTCAGAGATAACTTATTCATTTAATACAGTAAAAAGTAGTATATAATTATTTCTTTATTATTAATAACAATTCTTTCATTGAGTAGTTCAACAATATCATAGTTGTATATGTGTCAGCAGCATATTTGATAAACAATTATCTATTAGGGAAGTCATTAAGGGATTGAGAGGCGATGTGATGACGGTGAAAATTCTATTTAATGGCACTCATTGTTAAACGTCGACTGATATTTATACAAGTTGACCTAATGTGGGTTGAAACCTTTGATGGTAAGATAACACTGATGTAGTCTTCCACGAAACACCAAAACACCATATATTGCACTCGACGCGCGTTTCGCCAACCAAGTTGGCATCATCTGGAGATGATTAAGCAACTAACCTTATACTAACAATGTATTCTATTTATATCTAAACTATTGTCATAATCTTAAAATGCTAGTATCTATTTTATTGTTATTCTTAAACGCGGGTTGGGCAACTCCAGACTTGTGATACAAAGTTGATACAAAAAATTTGGTTAACTAATTGGTTTACGCTGTCAGAGCCCGTACAGCTTCTGTCCCGAAACCAAATCAGATTCATCCCTATAACTTTTTGGTTTTTTGAGATATCAATCTAAAATTTTGAGAAGTTAGATAATAAATAGATTTGAATTAATGCACACAAAGAAAAATGATTCTAAAACTTTCGGTTTCACCAGAAATGAGCCTAAATTCTGTTTTTCAAATCGAACACCCTGTATATTTTTACATTTTTGGATTCGAATGAATTCTTATTCAAATATTGCTTCAAAAATTTTTCTGACAAAAATTTAGTTTGGGCCTGCAAGGAAACATGATTTAACACACCTGGATTTCTTTCTATGTTTCAAGTTTTTAAAACCCCCACAACTCAAGATTTAGAAATCCGAGTAAGAAATGCCATTACGGAAATCGACCCAATGCAACCAGAAATAGGCTTCAAATGTGTCAACAAATTACTGGTAGAAATTTTGAACATTTATTAAACACCACCACTGATACCAGACAACTTCCGACATTGCCAGTGCCGGTGACAGGATTCGAACCAACAGGACAATGGGGAGATTACCTAGACACACTTGTCATTGCGTGCTTTAGGTCTAGCGTGCTCTATAATTATAAATAACACGGTCAGGAAACTAGTCCGAGTTCCAGCATCGGTAGCTACTACCACCTCATATGGTTGACAGAAGAACATACGTAGACAAATAAAAGCAAAGGTATAAAATTAATAATGAAATACATACCGCTTGACACAATGTATTATTCAGAATGACTACGGTTCAATACATACTACATGCACAGAACATGTCACACAAATCATAAAAAAAATTCTCTTTGTAACTGTACCGGCAATATTTTGTCGATGGATAGCTGAATTTAAATGTCTTTAACAAGCACGGCGTGTATGAAATATGCAACGTCGATTGATGGAGTACACAGAATATGTGACCTATCTGTTGTAAATTCATCGTAGTTTTCAATTATTTTTTGTAGTTTATGCACAAAAGGTAGTAACTGCACTAAGAGCGTTTTATGCTGGAATCAAACCAAACACCATAACGATCGAACCGCACGCTTTCATGTTGCTAAGTTAACTGAACTGGAGAAAAAGTGTCAAGCTGCCTATAAGATTACATACGTCCCAGTTTCCCGCAGAGTCCTGCACTTTTCTGCATCGATACTGGTTATACTGGTTGCATTTATTACAGGTATATACATAAACACATTACATGAATTTTTATGTGGTGTGTTTATTTACATTTTTTTCTATGTACCGGCTCTGAAAAAATGGAAAATATTTCTAGCACCTGAAAATTAATTATAATTTTTTGTTGTTTTAAGTTATAATATATTTTTATTTGTGATATTTCTACATTTGTTTTGTAGGTTTTCGGTTGTTTCATCAATGAAGAAATTTGGCTTCTTTTGTTAGACATTTGTGAACAATTGGCTAAACTGTAGGTAAAGAATTCTGTAATACCACAATGATCCATAAAATGATTCCTTCTAAAAAAAATTACTTACGTCGGAATAATGATTTACGGAATATTTAGATAACGTATTATAATAGAAAAGTCAGCCATGGTTTTATTTTTTCCAATTATTACCGACCCCGAAAGAAATATTGTACAATGGTCATGGCTGTCTAGATGTAAAACAAAATTTTCCACAAAAGGACATTTTATCATTTAAGTTTGCAGTTTAAAATTTTTTGTAAAATAAAACAATTAAGATAATAAAAATCATAGTTATATTATAAAATATATACATTAAAAACCAAAATTTGTAAAACAAAGGAAAATTATACACTTGTCATTTCAGAAAACATTAAAACGCAATTCATCAATGAAATTAGTTTTATTTCCTTCAGATCTAAAATTAGATCCGTCATTAAACTGAAACTGCATATAACTGCATCAAATTGAGTTGTAAACTT
Organism: Rhamnusium bicolor; assembly: GCA_029963845.1. Taxonomy (NCBI): domain Eukaryota; kingdom Metazoa; phylum Arthropoda; class Insecta; order Coleoptera; family Cerambycidae; genus Rhamnusium; species Rhamnusium bicolor. The sequence continues at coordinate 52,072 of JANEYF010001381.1, forward strand.
TTGTGGATTGTTTTCAGTCTCCATTCTACTATATTTTAAGACTACAACATGAAACATTTATAGCGGAAGCGAGAACACTTACAGTGGGAATTATATCGTAATTTTTTAGTGGGTTTTTAATGAGTTTAAAAAGTCATGGGGTCAACATGTTAGGCAGACAATTATTACTGAATAATTCGTTTTCTATTTTAAGATTTTATGCTTGGGTTGGCAATCCACGCAAAAACAATGCGTAGTATATTTCTTATTTGCTTCTGAAACAGTAGACAAAAAAGTGCATATATGTAGTATATACTTTAATTCGAATAAAACATGGATTCATGACTTCATAATTAACTTGAAAATTTGCCAATAACTAATTTATTGGATTGATCGGATTGATAAGAAAAATGATCAAAAACACACAATTCGTGATAGTTCTGATTTTTTTTTGTCTTTTTTCGAGTTCTTAAAGACAAAAAAATCATTTATATTCGAAGCTCAAGGGCACAACAAATTATATACTTACACAATTAAATGGATTTTAATTCTAAACTGATTTCTTAAATTTAGTAAAGTAAAGATGTATAGTTTATACGAGTACAATTGAAATTGTATAAAAACTGAAAGCCTGCAAAAACAGTCGGCATCTCTTTATTGTACATATACAATAATATATAGAATAAAGAGATGCCGACTGTTTTTGCTGGTTTTTAGTTTTTATACGATTTCAATTGTGCTCGTATAAACTTTACATACATTTAGTCCATAATTATTCGTTTCTTGTCTATCTAATATAGAATCAAACTAATGTATGCATTAAACTTATTGAAATTTACAGATTAGTAGTTTAATATACACGATATTTCCTACGTACGTATCAATATATCAGGAAATGGCTTCTCGAGTTATGTTATGAAAAAAAGTTCATAGAGACATGCGCTTGTTGACACCGAAGGTCAACAATTGTCGTGCAGAAACATAGCAAAGGGTCTCGAGCTATTGGGTCTAATGAATAAAAGGTAGCAAATGCTTTATTCTACGTATTTTTGAAGCAAAACCTCTGATATACAGGGTGTCCCAACCAAAAGCAGGCACCCTGAATAACTTTGAATAAAAATTTTTTCAAAAATTGGTGAAACACGTCGACCTTGTTTCCAAGAGGAACATATTTTAATGTAATACTTGTATACCTATCATCATCCCTCTATCCTACACGGCCACCCCCTCAAAAATTCAAATGGCAAAGGGGGTCGAGTGATACATCTTTTGAAAGGTCTTTCAATTACCTACATAACTGTGTATTTTTTTTAACTTTTATCGATTCGTTCTTAAGGTTAAATAATTGTATTTTTGATGATTACACACAATCGAAATCGTTTAAAAAATCTAAAATACACGGCACTGGGTATTGGAATTTATAAAAAAACTACATTTTTTTAGTGCTCTCAAATCAACACGAGTTTTTTTCGACATAAAACACTTTCCTTGTCAGTTTAGTTTTAGAATAATAAAAGACTCATAAGTATTTGATAGTCGTTGAACATTAATTTGTTCACAACCAATTTTAAATCGAGATACATTTTACCAGAGTGAGTTCTCAAAATGGTTTATACCCTTCAGAAGAGAATAGAAATTGTCAGCATTTATTTTAAAAACGATAATTGTGCTAGAGCTACGGAGCGCATATTCAATAGAAATCACCCAGATAGAAGGGTTGGTTCTCAGTATGTTTTACAATTATTGACAAAATTTATGGAAACAGGTTCCGTAGGAAACAAAAAGCATGAACCTCAGCGACCGATTAGGAATGAAGCAGTCGAAGTGGCAGTGCTGGGTCATTTGCAGATGGATAATACTCAATCGATCAGGAAAGTTATTCAGGATGCCTACTTTTGGTTGGGACACCCTGTATATGATTAATATTTTCAGAATATTTGCTTTATACTTACAGTAAAAGCATTTGCTTTGCTAGAAGTAAAAGCTTCAACAAATACGAATAAAACTGCGTGTTTACTATCTACCTTAGTATTTGCTTCAATAAATGTGTAGGTACCTCAGTAGTAGACTTCGCTTTGGTAAAGCAACACCTAATGTGCGAATTATGGTGTTTTTAAATCAATATAGAAAATCGAGCGATACACCATAAGACGCAACACACTTTTTAGAATGAATTAAAAAAAAGAGGGGGGTCAACTTTCTTTAAAAAAGTTACAGACCAATAAAAGAAGAGATGTCGAAATCCCATGAAACCCATATCTTCCATCACCTACTCCCCTTTAGTAGAATCTCAATAAAAAATTAAAATTTCATTGGAAAACTATTTTTTTTTTCAAAATTAAAATCTAGTTGACAAAAAAATATCTTCTTCAAAAAATGACATTTCATTGAAAAAAAAGTTTCAATTTGAAAACAAAATTTTTGTTGGTTAGATGAAGATTAGTTAAAAAAAATATTATTTTTTTCGAAATTCTATAAAAAAAATATGTACCAAGAATCAAAATAAACATTTAGGCATTAATAAACATTAAAAAAAGTAATCTAAGACGTGTTAAAATATACAAAGTCTGAAGTATTTGCTATGAAGCAAAAGCAAAATACTATTCATTGAAAATGAAGTAAATGCTTTTACTACTACCTTCTGCTTCGAAGCATTTGCTTTTGCTTTTACTTCTTACTTCAAGCAAATGCTTCTATTTTATTCATCAGACCCATTTACTTATTTCCTATTTTCGCTATGCTCCACCGACAAAAAAAAGAGATAATTAGACCAAAACGTCTTTGTTGTAATACCGCAAGTCAATTGTTCTTTCCCTGTTGAGAAGTAATTTAAATTTGTCTGTTCCTTATATCTTGTGTCGAGCTATACATGATAGTAATTTTGATGAACTCCCAATAAACATACAATTTGAAATAATTTAAAACACAGTGAAATCGACGTTAAGTACTTGAAAAATCCTACTACATTCAATATAAAAGATTTTTCATGTAAAGTGTGCCAAGAAATAACAGATTCCATGTGAAAAATGTATCAAAGTTTCGAAGGGCACTCGCCTTCCTAAACCGGTAAAATCGAACTGAAAATGATAAAAATGAAGGTACGCTAACTTTCTTTTGTATAACAACGTACGACAAATAATGTTTCAGCATCAACAAGCTGCAGAAATACCTCTGAATCTATTTTTTGTTACTAGTATTAGTTCCAATGAGTGCAATATTACGTTATGTCATATTTTACGTTGTATATATGAATTTCCTCACTAAAATGTTATTATAATAAACAAAAGCAGCGATCTCTTTTACAAACATATAACCTCAATTTTATGTTTTGTAATAAAGTAGGCAAAATATAACTGATCTGAAAACACGCAGGCAAACATTCTAGACATTGTAAATGTTTCGAAATGAAAAGCAGATTGGTAGCATCTATAGATTTTGTTCGTTGTGTAGAACATAAATGTCCGAGGGAAATAAAAATTAAGATGAACATACTGTTGTAGCTGCATTGGCGCCGACTTCATAATGATGTAAATAAGTGACAAAAAACATTTTCACATTAAAATTAGGAAAAAAAAACAAAAACCACACGGATAAACAAAAATAGAAAAATTGTCCAATAATAAAAATATTAAGCTGAAAACTTAATACACCTAGTAATTATTTTACCCAAATAAAAAAAGGAAATTACACATGTCAATTTCGCCTCCATCCATAATAGTCTAGTTCACAAGTTAAAAACGCTGTTAATTAGTGATAAAGGTCGTATAAATATGGGCGATAGCTCATTGGATTCGGAATGTATAAAAATTGTTTACCAGCACATAAAAAATTGCAAAACAAATTAACATAAAGAAAAAGGCATTTAGTTATTCGCAAATAATTCAGAAACTATTAATAATTAAGAAACTAAAAAAAAAAACATTCTTAAAGAGGACGAAATTTACAATAAAAAAAGTCCCGGAACTGTACCTCCATTATTAATAATTTTAATTTAATGGTGAAAATAGTGCTCCGCGCGGCGAGCGCGACGCACGCTGCCGCAGACTTCAGATTCCGACCGTAGCAACAAAAAAAATTTTTTTAGCTATAAACTATTAATTAAAAAATTTCAAAAAATTATCGGATCATCTAGACATCCCAAGGAACAATATCCACTTAAAAAAAATTTTTTTTTCATCTATTTTCATAAAATGCGCTTATTGTTAATTAACAAATTTTTTTGGAGTTCACGTTCATGTTTATAATCAGAAAATTGTTAAACTAAAGACGTGAAAATTATCACCGATGCTGGATACATTCTGCCAAGTATACTTTATGAAATAATCACATCAAGATATTTTTAATTGTTATAGTTCATTAGTTATTAATCTTTTACATTAACAAAAAACTAATAAACGATAAAAAAAGGTGAAAAATTTTTTTTATCAATATTTGTTATCACTGTTTTTTGTATATCAAAACACTATTAGATTTTATAATTTTTAAATTTTTAGTGGTATTTGTTTAAAAAAATAAACAAATGGATTAGTTGCATATTTTAGAAAAAAAATTTTTTGCCAAATTATTAGTGGAAATTATGATTTTTAAAAAAAAATTTCTTAAAAAATTTTTTTTTATTATCATTTTTAACTTTTTTTCATTATTTAAGTAATAGATTAACAAAAAGATTTTTTTCTAAATTTATCGTGCAATTTTCTACAAAGTAAAAAAAAATTGTTTTCGCTTAAAATTTATTTGTTTATTTAATAAACAATTTGTAATAAACAATGGTCAAATGTATTAATATTTTTTTTTATAGAAAAAAAAACTAAAAACAACCATATATTTAACCAATACAAAAAAAATGTTTTTCGATTTGTTATAGAATTTTCAATTTTGCTACTCTACAGAAATTAAAGTGCCTCCTTCATTCGTTAAGTTATTAACCTCTATATCTTCTAAACTATTACAGATACGAAAATGGATATTCAAGTCGTTTTTATAAAGGATTAATTAATGTTTAAAATGAGTTAACCACCTAGGTTGTAACTATTGTTAATCAGCTATTATACGCATTTGTTTATAAAAAATTACGGTTTCTTTGTCATTTTCGAATCTTTTATGACTTATAGCTTATTAAATATTGCAGATACAGTAATAGACCTTCAAGACAATTTTGTTCAGTGATTAAATATCTACCGAATAAGCTTTTGATCATATCTATGTCTCTTATAGTTTAAACTATAAACGAAATTCTTTCTATACATTATAAAAAAGTTACATTACCTTATAACTCAAGGAGCTGCTATTATTAATTTAAAAATAAATAGTTTTTTTTATCAAATTATGCAGTGTTACTCGAATTTTTTCCAATTTTCTCGGCTATATCTTCAAAAATTTTATACAGTAACTATATTTTTATTTATTCCACCAGAATTATTAAAACTAATTCACTGTACTTGCACAATATCAAATTGCAGCAAGACTTGTTGCTGTAAAAAAAGCGGAAATGAAGTGCACCAGATCATGCAAAGGATGTAAAGGGGAAAATTGTCTTAATGCTTCCGATATTGTTGATGACATTAATGACGTCGATGAAGGTAAAGAAGACGACTATGATAATGATAAAAGAGATAGTTACGTGTACGAAATGGTCGTGGATCGGCAAAATATTGCCCGGCCAGCGTATGTTCAAATCGTTCGGGCAATCTATGGATCTGACGACGATAGTGAATCGGATGAAGAAGAACAAATGAACGAACGGAGAGATGCACGGGAAGAAGAAGATGAAGGAAGATGTGAATTAAAAGAGCAAGAATAAGCAGGACAAGAAATCGTAAATCAACCACGTGAAATGGAAGAAAGGATGGAAGCCGGTTCAATTCAAAATATAGATGAACCGACCAGTTCTGGAATTCCTCCTTTAAAAAAAAGAAGAAAAACGTTTCGTATAAATAATGACTAATAATATAACATTATTGATAATAAAACTTGATTACACCATTATTATTCTTATAATTTATTAAAATATAATTATTCTGAAATAAAATTTCTATTAATGGATAACATTTTATCCTTATATTATTTTGAATAATTTTTAAATAAACAAAGCATGTAGTTTAAATTAATTATTAATAGAATAAATAAAAATATAGTTCCTGTATAACGGAATACGAATTTGAAGAATATTAATAAAAATACGTTTATAGTTTAAACTATAAGAGATATGGATATGATCAAAAGCTTATTCGGTAGATATTTAATCACTGAACAAAATTGTCTTGAAAGTATATTACTGTATCTGCAATATTTAATAAGCTGTAAGTCATAAAAGATTCGAAAATGTTAAAGAAACCTTAATTTTTTATAAACAAATGCGTATAATAGCTGATTAACAATAGTTACAAACTAGGTGGTTAACTCATTTTAAAGATTAATTAATCCTTTATAAAAACGACTTGAATATCCATTGTCGTATCTCTAATAGTTTAAAAGATATAGAGGTTACTAACATAACAAAAGAAGGAGGCAAAATTGAAAATTCTATAAAAAAATTGTTGTATTGGTTAAATATATGGTTGTTTTAGTATTTTTTTTTTATAAAAAATATTAATACATTCGACCATTGTTTATTACAAATTGTTTATTAAATAAACAAATAAATTTTAAGCGAAAAAAAAATTTTTTTACTTTGTAGAAAATTGCAAATGATAAATTTAGAAAAAAAATCTTTTGTTAATCTATTTTTTAAATAATGAAAAAAGTTAAAACATGATTATTAACAATAAAAAAAAAATTTTAACAAAAAAAAATTTTTTTTAATGATAATATAATTCACTAATAATTTGGCAAAAAAATTTGTCTAAAATACGCAACTAATCCGTTTGTTTATAACATATTTTTAAACAAATACCACTAAAAATTTAAAAATTATAACATCTAATAGTGTTTTGATATACAAAAACAGTGATAACAAATATTGATAAAAAAAATTTATCACCTTTTTTATCGTTTATTAGTTTTTTGTTGACGTAAAAAATTAATAACTAATGAACTATATATAACAATTAAAAATATCGTGATGTGATTACTTCATAAAGTATACTTGTCACAAAGTATCCAGCAAAATTGTGTGTTTTTTTAATTTATTCAAAATATGTTAATGTACATAAATTATATGATCCTAAAAATACCTGTTAAGAACATTCTATGTCTTTATTCATTCAAGTGCTGTCTTTGTTTCACATACTAAACAATTCCGAGAAAAACCAAACTTACAATGCAATTTTGTTTCCACTTACCGAATAGAGAACAGTTATTTTAAACTATGGGGCAGAGCAAAGCAATTTCACTATCATTTGTTGCCAGTCGAGACTGAGGTACCACAGGGTAGCATGCTTGAACCGTTTCTATTCCTACTATTTGTAAATATGTATAAAACGTTGATTCTGATTATCATCTTCATTTGATGACAATGAATAATTACATTTGCAACTAACTTAAACCCTTTAAGCACAAAGTTGGTAAGTTATTTTACCCAAGGTATAAATTATTAACGTGACAAGAATTGATTGCCTCTGAACATAAAATTCTACATGAGAGGCATTCAATTAAATACAAGGAGCGTCAAAATACATGGACTATTTTATTTAATCTTAAAAAAAGATATGGGCAAGAAATTTCAATTGATTTAGTAATGATTTAACAAAGCAAGCTTTGGAGATATTTGACAATAGTTGACAGTTGTCAAAACGGAACGCTGGTTTCTAAATCAACGTGTTTATTGTGTCGAAAATGTTATTAAATTTAATTCAGTTATTCGAGTAAAACGTGATTTCTGGCGAAATTTCCATATGCGAGAAGCACCTGTGCGAAACGAGGCGCGAAATGTCATTTCCGGAAGAATTTAAACGAGGAAAGAATATGGCACTGTTTTAAAATGATGTTCAAACTTTGGTCTGCATGTAATCTGCAAGATGAAGAACTGTTAACGCACGCAATCATTTAAAGCCCGACTCGACCACTTCGGCAACATGCAGCAGCATTAAATTTGTCCGAGCGAAGTACCCGACGAAAACTGCGTAAGATGAAATGTCAACCATACAATATCGCTATTGTGCAAAAATTAACAGAGCGGGATAAGCAAGATCGCATCCATTTTTGTCAAAGATGCTTAGAACTATGGAATAACATTCCAGATACTGAACATTCTTTATGTATTACGGATGAAGCATGAAACAGATTTCTCCAAAAATGGTATTGTTAACAAAAAAACTGTTGCTACTGGGCCACTGAAAATACGTGTACAATTCATGAAAAGCTATTGCACATACCACAATATCGCTATTGTGCAAAAATTAACAGAGCGGGATAAGCAAGATCGCATCCACTTTTGTCAAAGATGCTTAGAACTATGGAATAACAATCCAGATACTGAACATTCTTTATGTATTACGGATGAAGCATGAAACACATTTCTCCAAAAATGGTATTGTTAACAAACAAAACTGTTGCTACTGGGCTACTGAAAATACGTGTACAATTCATGAAAAGCCATTGCACATACCACAATATCGCTATTGTGCAAAAATTAACAGAGCGGGATAAGCAAGATCGCATCCACTTTTGTCAAAGATGCTTAGAACTATGGAATAACATTCTAGATACTGAACATTCTTTATGTATTACGGATGAAGCATGAACCACATTTCTCCAAAAATGGTATTGTTAACAAACAAAACTGTTGCTACTGGGCCACTGAAAATACGTGTACAATTCATGAAAAGCCATTGCATTCCCCAAAAGCATGGTGTGCAGTATAGTCTTAAAAAAATTAATGATTAATATTTTTTTGAACAGAACGGTGCAAAGACAACAGTTAACTCTTGAGTATGCAAATATCCTTTTTTTCTTTCTCAATTGGTGGATGAGTAGGATGAGAAACTGTTTTGGTTTCAACAGGATGACGCTACTAGCCACACTATGAGAATTTGCATGACAATCTTGGAACAATCTTTTCCACAACATTTGATATGTCGTAGCAACGACTTTCACTGATTCTCTAGGTCTCAAATATTATTATCTTAGACTATTCTCTTTAGAGATATAGTAGACCAGTTATGGTAGACCAAGATATGACTCGATCTTCGATTTACCCTACTGACCTTAAAAAGGCGATTGCCTTATCTATGTTCTTATAGAAGGATTTTAGCGACATATTGTCGAAACAGATTTTTCCTGTTTGGTAGCTCTAATTCGGACTTTCAAGCACTTTCAGCACCTCGACTTGTCGGCTTTCTCGCGTGATGTTTAACACGAGGCTGAAGGCCCTCTCATCGAACGCTGCAGGTGATCGGCCCTCCGCAGGAGTTTGAAAACGGCGCAGCCGTTTCTAGTCATCATTATAGTAGATGACAACTATATAAAACAATTATATACGTAAAATTAATGTATTTCAGCATTGTCACGACTTATGTAGGACCTAGGTCTCTCCGCATTTATTGTTTTTTTTTTTAATTGTAAAGATATCCTCTCAAAAACCTGACTAATAATAAAACATAAATACAACAATGAATGTGTAAAGACAATAAGCAATTATTCATTTTAGTTGTTTTATTTAACTATTGTAATAATGTTCTTTGTGACAGAAATGTATTGTTCATTATTTCTTTAATTTTAAAAATAAAAACTAAACCACTATTATTAATTATAGTGAATGCTTATGATTATGAAGTAAAATCCGTTCAATTTGATGTGAAATAATCACAACAAATACGTTTTATCGTTATTATGAAATTGCCTCTTAGTAGAGATCGTAGTAAACATTTTGATTACTAACAAGACATCTTATTTTAGTCGCAACATCCTGTGCATTACGAAATATGATATAATCAGGAAATGTGCCGTTAATTGCAATAAAACACAAACAAAACACAAAAGTGATCTTTTATAAGTAACCGTTTCGAAAAGTAGCATATTATACATGACAGTTCGATAAAACACACGATTATAATTGACTAAAATAATGATACAAGAAAATAACTTGAAAGCATAATAATTAAGTTAACTTCTAAGATTATATTTTCTTATTCCTCTTCTTCCGCATAGATTTGCCAAAGTTCAAACGAAGATGAAATTAGCAACAATGCAAAGAAAAATAAAATACACGCCAGGCAGACTATCGGATATGGCACACGACAATGAAAACTACTATAAATAGCCTTAATCGGACTAATTATAAATTAACAAATCATGTGGATTTAGTGGAGACAATTACTACCTATAAAGATGTTTAATCTCCAAATAGCTTTAACGATTTTTGATGAAATGAAATTCCCTGCTTAAGCAAAAAATTAATTATTAATTATTACCTATGGTACGTCTACTTTGTACGTCTTCAATTTGTCAGTTTTTCTTTAATTGGATATTATAATTTTGGATATAATAGACTTCGTATTAATATTTTCGATCATATTTCAATGTAATGGAAGCAAAAACAACTTTTTAACTAAAATTAATAAAATGTATGGAAACACCTGCATATCTTCGTCAGCTTTTCTTCGATATCAATGATATTTGGTACTTACAATTAGAGGTAAAAACATTCAAGTCCACAAACAGTTTCGCTTATGTTGCATGGCTTCAGGTTTATCCCTAATACATAGAGTTCAGAGAACAGGGAGGGCGCAAGAGAATATTTGTTATTAATTTACATACCAATTAAATTTTTTAAACTATTACTGCAAACTAATATTTTTCAATGGCTTACCTTGTAGTGTATAGGTTCTAAAAATGACTTGTAGAATTAGTTGGCACTAGCAGTTTACACCAATAATTTTTTTTTCGCTACACTGCACACTTATTTATTATTCCTCACAAACAAAGTGCTCCATATGTGTGGCTTCGCGGTCGAGTGGTAAAGACATTTGCCTCTCACTCTGGAGTTCCGGATTAGATTCCCGGTCAAGAAGCTGGGATACAGGGGTTGTATTATTTGAGGTGTTTAATTTTTTTAAATTTAATGTTCTGCTAATCAAATCCGTCACCTCTTTGTAAAAATCCATTTATATGTTGAAAACCGAACGTTTTATTTTGACAGATGTTATTGGCGCATATTTAAAATAGGGGAACATTCGTAAAGACGTCATATTTATTTGATACCCTAAACAATTCACTTCTTTGCCCTGTAGTCGGTTTACTATTCGATGAACTCGGTAATTGATACATATTTTGTAGAAGATCAAACCTACAATCATCGCGTCGATTATGGTAAATTCTCCTATTTTCAGTCGACATTCAAGTTGTTCTACAGCGAGAGGGATTCGTGAAAAGCTTGAGTGTATAAATTTTAAATCTTTTTGGACAATGGGATCGACAATAGCTTCGTGAGCATTTGCAATCGCAATGGCTTCTTTTGCATCCAATTGAAGATCCCAGAATGATAACTAGGTAAAAACCAAAATTAAAATTTTACAGAGAGCCAAGAAATTGATTATTAACCAGACGTTTTGAAATTTGGGATTTTTTGTCTACTTTTTGCTTTAAATCTATTACTACTGCAATAGTTATTGTCAAATAAAAAGTGATATGTTCTTCCAGTTTTGCACATTTTTGTTTTTGAAAAAAATGGATATACCTGGTTCTCATTCCAAACTGAGCAAAATTGCAACTTATACTGTTTTTCAGGATTCTTTTATGTATTTTGGATTAAGTTTTTGAGTTACGGGTTTCATACTGACATTAAGTTACTCATAAATTATTTCAAACTTATTTTAATAAAAAAAAACATTATTACTATAAGAATTAAGTTGCTTCATCGGGCTCCGAATTTTCTGTTTCACTCTCCTCCACATCGTTCTGTTCCTATTTTCATTATTTCATTAAAGAAATGTCACTTATCAAACATAATAGTTGTCATTTTCATAGCTCACTTTAATAATGTTTACTTTTCCATATTTACAGTAACTGGTTTAACTAAGTTATTCGACGTTTAATAACTTAAAAACGGTATATGGTAGGGGTAACATATGGTATATTTTTGAAATCAGGAACAAAGGATCATTCCAAAAATTTAATAATATACAGGGTATTCATTTAAAAAAATATATTTTTTTGTATCTGAAATCTGCACGCCACTGTTCTAAAAAAACCCATTAACCCAACAATCAACTAATCAACCACCCCTTTCATCCCCTATAAACCCATTATTTTCCCCAACCCCACCCCCCCCCCCCCCTTCCCCCCCCCCCCCCCCCCCCCCCCCCCCCCCCTCCCCTCCCCCCCCCCAAAAAAAAAAAACACAACACAACACCACCCCACAACCACAACCCCCCCCCCCCCCCCCCCCACAACAAACCCCCCCCCCCCCCCCCCCCCCCCCCCCCCCCCCCCCCCCCCCCCCCCCCCCCCCCCCCTCCCCCCCCCCCCCCCCCCCCCCCCACCCCCCCCCCCCAAACCCCCCCCCCCCCCCCCCCCCCCCCCCCCCCCCCCCCCCCCCCCCCCCCCCCCCCCCCCCCCCCCCCCCCCCCCCCCCCCCCCCCCCCCCCCCCCCCCCCCCCCCCCCCCCCCCCCCCCCCCCCCCCCCCCCCCCCCCCCCCCCCCCCCCCCCCCCCCCCCCCCCCCCCCCCCCCCCCCCCCCCCCCCCCCCCCCCCCCCCCCCCCCCCCCCCCCCCCCCCCCCCCCCCCCCCCCCCCCCCCCTCTCCCCCCCCCCCCCCCCCCCCCCCCCGGCAAATTTTTGATAGCATTTTAACAAAATAAACATAACCACATAACTTTTATTTAAAACTTTTTTCTATAGGCAATAATAACGATGATAAGAGGTGGGTAATTTATAATGAATAACCCTGTACAATGGAATAAATTTTCTTGATGGATATTGCCAAGCGCCATATTGTTCTATTATTAACAAATCTATACAAATATTAAGTGTATCTATCATTATTATTATCTCCTTGTTTAAACAAAGAATTTTATATAAAAAAAAAACAACTACTATTTTCGCTACTTTCTTCTGGCACTTTTAAAGTCACGATCCTACCAAGATAATCAGCATATTGTTCATGCTTTTCTGTAATTGCATACTCAGACAAGAAAATTAAATCTCTCAGAAGTCACGTAAAATGCACAATAAACATTTATGTAGGATAAAACTATTCTATTACTGTCTTCCTTGGAAAGTGCATTAAACTAATAGAAGTGTGGAAATGATATTTGAATAAGTAACATTTATTAACTAAAGTTTATCGAATAGAAACAATTATGATTTATTTTAGCAATCGTGACTAAAATGAATATTTGAAAAGCATGAATCATCCGTTAGGTGCAAAATTAATCATTACATTACAGTGTTGTAAAGTGGATGGCCTAGAATATTATAGAAATTAATAATACTCAGATATTGAATAAATATATGTCTTAACTCAATAGTACTGCTGAAAGCTACAATAAAATACACCAATGAATGCCATTAATTTATTGTTCGTCATAGAAAATATGCTCGATGAAGCACGTATGTCATGTAGGTATTGTTTACAATCATATCCTTTACGTATAACAAAAACTGCTCAATCGAAAGATAAAAACAAAATAATGAATTGTAAAGAAAACCACATTTCGAAAAAAATTTAAAGTAAATTTACATTAACATACTTTGTTTCAAATAAGACAATTTTTAAAATATCTTCACCTCTATAAAAACCACTACCTTCCGGAGAAACTACAAACATCAAAACACAAAATCCTACGCACAGCGACAAACATCCCCAAATGGACTAGAACCCATCAAAAATATCTCTTAACCGACCTGCTCCCGAATTTCGCAAGCACTCTAATCCAATCCCAAAATCCTACCTCAATAGATCCACTCACCCCTAAATTCGTCAACCCTCCTAAGTGCCTATCCCTTACGTACCGGGTGATCCAAATAAGCCTCCCACCCCCATTTTCTCGGTTATTTGGAAAGATACGAAAAAAATTAAAAATGCTTTTTGTAGGGTTTTTAAAAAGGAATCCAGACACATTAACAGAAAAACAACTGAACATCAAATACAAAAGATGGAGGCCTAAGATACTTTTTTTTTAAATGGAAGTACCCAAATATTTGAATAGGACGTCTTATTCTGATTTCAAATATATATACTTTTTATATAGTATCTTCAGTAAATATTCCGATAATCGATTTTTTTCAATATAAAATACGTTACTTAACAGATATCAAGAAATACTATCTAGGTGGCTGTGATAGTAAAACAAAAGTGTGAGTTTGACTATTATAACTATTAACTTTTTTGCCTAATTTACCTATATTTAATTTCTTTTTTATTATCCTCATGAAACTATGCTCAATTATTAGTTAAATTATTATATTGAAAAAAAAATAAAAAATAAATAAAAAACGCTTATGCTGCCCAGCCAGCTAAAAAAACTACAAATATAGAAAATAACTAAAGAACACTATTGAAGTTATTAAAAATAATATTATCCATTAAAATAATAGTGGTAAATGAAAATATTTAAATTCTTTAACAGCTACAGAAATGTAGTAAATTAACAATAAATTATTGCTAGTTAATTAATAATAAAATATCACAAAAAAATCTCTATGTGCCTTCCATTGTTCTATACACAGAACGTATCGTTTTCTTAAGTTTCCCATTACATTTGCCATAACAGCGTTGTTATTACTCAAATTTCGTATTTCTGTTCTAATTTTTTCCTTTATTTCTTCCAAGTTGTTGCTTCTTTCTTTATAAACAATATTTTTTAAATCGCCCCAAAGAAACGTGTCTAATGGAATTAGGTCCGGACTACGAGGTGGCCAAGCAATAGTTCCTCGTTTTCCTATCCATTCTTGATATGTTGTGTTTAAGTAATTTGTAACATCATTAATATTATGTGGGTGCTGCCAAATAACATCGAATTGCAATTGCATTTCTTCTAATGAATTATTTACATCATTTCTTAACATATCTAAATACAATGGTCCTCTAAGGGAGCCTTCGTGAAAAATGGGCCCTATAATTTTTTTATTTATTATTCCACACCAAACATTTATGGATTTCCTTCCTTTGAATTGAATCTCTTCAGAAATATGAGGATTTTCGGAAGACCAAAAATGTGAATTTCTTCTGTTGAAGATACCAGATGTGTTGAATGATGCCTCATCGATCCAACATATTTTATTAAATATATTATTATCAATGTCATACCTGTTGATTATATTTCTACAAAATTGTTGTCGCTTTTCATTATCTTGAGGGAATAATTTTTTGAACAGGCAATATACTATAATCCTTAAGTTTATGTTTTTTAAAGTTCTCTGTATGGTTCCATAAGAAAAATTCAAATACCTCATTGCGTCTCTTATTGAATTTCTTGGATTCTCTTGAAAATAGAGTAAAATACTGAATTCTATCTTCGTTGACTATTCCTCGTTTCTTTTTATTTTGAATTGCTCCTGTATTTTTAATATGTTATCTGCCAACTTAATAGTATTCCTGTTAGGCAATTTCCTATTAGGATATATTTGTCCATATTCTCGCTGGGCAGCACAAGCGTTTGTATTATTTTTAAAATATAAGTTTACCACATCGTATTTTTCTCCTAAAGTATAATGATTACTCATATTGGTTATTCTTGGCCAACAAAGCAACTTTCAAAAGTAACAGTTGTTGGCAAACTGTTGAATTATTAAATGAGCAAAACTGTCAAAATATTAATTGTTGTTTTGTTATCACGGCCACCTAGAATATACCGGGTGTCCCAGCCTCGCGTCGGCCAAATGTCCTGGCTCTCTTATAAGAGATATCGAAAAATTTCAAAAACGGGGTGATAGAGGGCGCAAACGTGCATAGCTTAAAAATATTTTGAAATATACAGGGTGATCCATTTAGGCGCGACGACATAAACTTATGTTTTTTTAAATGGAATACTAGGTATATTATTACATATTTGAATTCTCCTTTTAAAGAAGACTCAAACGATATGCCACTTGATGGGTCTGCGATGGGTCGGTACCATGATATGGGTGAGTTTGTACCAAAAACATGCCAACTTTGTGAGCTCACTGTGACGTAACGGAAGAACATTTTGAGATATAGATTGCGTCAAAAATTGTCAAATACCCTGTAGTTTACGCTACTGTTATCGGATCTAACGAAATCGGTCATTTTATACCGAGTGAGTCAGGAAGCGCTAAAACTATTTTTTTCTTATTTTTTTCAAATGGAACGCCCTGTATATTATGACACCAAAAGAAAGCCCTTTGAAAGAGGTTTCCACTGATATAAAGGTTCAAGGGTCTATCTATCATGGGTGCCAAGAATTTGATGGCAAAGTGGCACAATTCGAGGTTTATTAAAAAATTACGCTCAATTCTCAATTGTTTTGTGAATTTTCGCTGAAATCGGCTCTTTTCAGTAAGACAATTTCGAAAATAATGATATCAACTTATCTGCACCATGATAGTTCCCTGCAGACAAAAAAAATCAAGAAAAAAGAGGAAATGAAAACTTTATTTGGAAAGAAACTGGGTGGAAGCACTGGAAATTAAACTAAATGTTCAAAAATGTTCCCATTCTCCCTGATACATAGCTGTAAACGATTTTCAGTTGTTCTTCGAACATCGGCTAGTGTAGCTATTGAAACATTGCGAAATGTTGCAGCGATTCTTTCCTGCATATCCTCCCTGGTTGTGGGCCTCACCCTGTAGACTTCCTGCTTCACATAACCCCATAGGAAAAAATCCAAAGGAGTTAGGTCTGGAGACCGTGCCGGCCATCTTATGGATCCTCCACGACCAATCCATTGTTCCCCTCTCCAATTAATTAAAAAATCTTTTACTATTCGATGGTTATGTGGGGGGCACCGTCGTGCTGGAACCACATGTTCTCTCTGACGTCTTCATCTACATCTTGAAGCAGCCCGTCTAAATTCAAACGCAAGAAATTGTGATATCTTCTGCCATTTAATGCCCCATCCTCAAAAAACCACGGTCCAATGACATAGTTGTCTATTATATCACCCCATACATTAATTGACCATCGATTTTGGTGATCCACTTGCCTGACCCAGTGCGGGTTTTCAGTCGCATAATAATGCATGTTATAGCGATTTACTGTCCCATTACTGCGAAAGGTAGCTTCATCGGTAAATAAAACCTTTGTTAAAAATTGGGCATCTTCGTTAATTTTATTTAGCATTATATTGCAGAAATTAATACGATTTTGAAAATCTTTCCCATAAAGGTTGAATGTGATAGGGGTGATATTTGTATTTATTGATGATACGATTTACAGAAGTTTTACGTACCGGTGTACAATTTCACGACAACTTATGTGAGGATTCTCTTGCACATGAAGCAAAACTGTCAATTCGTGTTCTTCATTATTTACAACCATGTTTCTCAATTGTTCTTTTGGTATAACACACATTACCAGTGTCCTCAAATCTTTCTTTCAAGTTTTTGAATGAGTTCGTCTCTCGGGGTATTTCATTCCGTAAATCCTTGATGCCAACAAGCAATTCCTATCAGCTTCTCCCAATGGCTTCTCCCAAACAATATATCATATCAGTTAACTCTTGTTGGGTGAATTTCATTGTTACTCGTTCGTTTATACTAAGAAAAATATCAACATTCGAAATTTTACAACAATAAAATAAATTATTGACAAGACTGGTACTTTTATGACAGGTACCTACTTGATTTTTTTGAATTTATTTCGATAAATTGAAAGTTAGAAGCAATTTGAAATTCTCTACAATTTTTTTTATTTATTCTTTCGATGATAGTACGTGGAACAACAGCTTCCCAAACAACAAAAAATTTTACTATATTTCATTGAATTGAAAATAAAAGTATTTTTTGGTCTTATTTTAGAAGAATGAATTACACCATTTTAAAGCTGAAAAAAAATACTACGAAAAGCTACGTTTTATTAAGCACCGTTCTAAAATAATAAATCATTTCGCGACAAAATTACGTCGGGCTAGAAAACACTTGTCATGACATGAATTTATACACGCATTTC
>JANEYF010001385.1:0-17022 GCA_029963845.1 Rhamnusium bicolor
AGGGAAGATATTCAAAGACGGCTATGTCTTTTTATGTTCAGTTTTCATAAAATTCATTGCAGGTTTCATATTGAATTAATTTCGTTATCGCTCAATTTAATTAATTGCAGTCCTCCATTTAATATTCATGAAGGAAAAATACCTCTTCTGAAAGTTCATTTATTACAGAAATGTTTAACATGAGAGAAACGAAGCATGTAATTCTAAGCTTACTCTACCTAAATATCTTATGAAGACATCTATTTGAAATGAAGGATGCATCAATATTTAGATGCATCTTCATCTTGTTGATAATTGACTAATTGAAAGATTTAAAAACTACTGCATTTCCATTCTTGTGTCTACTGTAGGATTAAAATGTATCAGTCTCTCCTAATTTAACGGCAACGGCAGATATCTAGAAAATGATACCCAGTAAAATGTTTTTAAAAAAGTGGGCTTAACCTTCTTAATTTAAAATCCTCATTAAAATTTGAATGATAGTTGGTAAAAGCATATTGAGAAAGTCCTGCCAACGAGCCCTTAGTCGATACAGATTTTTTAATATACCTAGAAGTTGTATAGCAGTAAAGGTTGAGCGCTTGAAAATCTCGTCTAGAAATCATGTCCGCTTCCCAGCCATTGAAAGGTTAAAATGTGTTGAGAACATCTTCGGATGCTATTTGGGGTATGTAACGACCCATTAATTCATCTGACGATACAGTGTTCAATGCGCCCTCAGGGAGTAAAAACTGAAACAATAAAGAAGTTACTACGTTTCAATAGCTATCCGGTTACATAATATTTTTTGTTATCCATAAAAAAAAGTAAACGAGTTAAAACTTAATATAAATAAAATATATTAAAACAGGGAAATATTTAATAATTAGCTTATCTCCGTTAATATTCGTATTTCTATTTCTGCCAAAATGGAAATATGTCTTCATCGCGATAATTCTGAACGACGCAAAATATCAAAAAAATTCAAAAAGTAATTGTTTATAATCTGAAGTTTTTTTACAATGCAACAGTTTTTAAGATTGGTTAATAAATAATAATCGGTAAAGTTGACATTTCAATTTACAATAATTCGTATAGAGCTGAAAATTGGTACAGATCTTGGGAACACCATTACAAATAAAATATCAAAAATCCCCATCGATCCCACATCTGCTAAAAAGTTATTCAAGGTCAAAGGTCAAAAATATTGGTTTTCACTTTTCTGGTAAACAGTAAGTTTTATCATAAAAATGAAATCAGATAAAAGTTGTAGATCCTTGAAATTATCTACAAAAAACGATACAAATACTTTTTTTCTAAGAATCATCATTCTAAAGAAATCGCGATTCTAAAAGTTGAAGAAGTCGTATTCTACATAATATGCACACACTTCGCACCACCTGTGAGATAGTGTACTTGGCGCATTTTTTTTACGTGGTTCCCGGTAGGCATACTCCACGATCTATTGTGAATGAGTTTTGTTAAAATATTCTATTATAAAAAATTGTACTATTAGAAATGATTTAAGTGGCTCCGAATTATTGTTGATTTCGGGAAAATGTTAGTCTAACTGCTAATCCTTCAAATGCACCTTCAACAGTAATGTCTTGTTCGCTTTCTCCTTCTTGTTCTTCTTGCTGGATATCTGAAAATTGTTCTGGAAAAGATATATCAGTTGTTTCCTCATTAGATAACATAAAAATCTGTATCTGTTGCATTTGATTCAACATTGGAGCAAGATAACGAAGATATGGTTAATTTACTTCGAGAATGTAAAAATCTCCTGCGAAGTGACGCGCTCTATCTCTTGTTTTGCCCGTTTCCCATCTCGTTCTAATGGGCTACTCTTTAACGTTACCGCGTTAACTCGTTTACTCCTTTACGGATAGCTAGAAAATATTATATAGCCGGATACCAAATGAAACGTATAAAATTCTTCTTTTTTTACCCTGAGGAGCATATTGGGCACAGGTATCAGAAGATTTAAGGGGTCGTTAAACACCTAAATAGCATTCGAAAACAAACTCGACACATTTTTAACCTTTCAATGTACAACAGACATCAAAATAAACTTTCATATTGACTCTACTATAGTGGTTTTCTTTGCTGAGTTTTTCGTATTTTACAAAACAAATAATCGTAGACAGTGAGGGAATGTAATTTTAATAATTTCGTTAAACACTTAAAACATAAAAAATTTATCACTTTCCTATAATTATGGGCCAATCATGACAGAATATTCACATGACGATTGCAATACTGAACAAAATTGTCCGTAAATGTAAATGTCGACTCCATCAGTAAGGACCATATATCAATTTACGAAGCGGATATGTCAAGAAATCTCTTAAGCTTTATTATGTAGACGAGTTTGGGTCAGCACGATTTGAAATAATTTTTTCCGAACAATGAATCAACCCTGGGCATGACGGGGCCATTAAGGTGAAATGCTGGCCGAGGCTAAACGTACTTATCTGAATACATTCAAATAGTTACCAGGCTAAGGTTTAAAGAAAAATGTATTTAATATTACAATATTTAAGATGATTTCCACAGAACATTAGGAGGTAATTATTTGTTCCAATTAAATACTGTCTTATATACAGTATGCCTCAATTTTCAAGAAAACACAAAAAAATCTTACTTTCAATCCAAATTGAAGTATACTCGTGTTCGTTAAGATTATTATTTCTTCTATACCAAAAACAGCAAAATGGTAGTTTTTAGGAAACTGAGCACATGTGATGTCAAAAATATAGCAGAATACCTTTTACAACGAGTGACAAAATATGACTTTTTTTTTTTTTTTATTAAAGATTGAAAATAATAAAAAAGTAATGGAAAATAAAAAACCGAAAATAAGCCTCATATTTCAAGTCCTAATAATGAGTCACATGATAATGAGTCTAGGCATGCTCAAAATGCAGTTGTCGGTGTGCTACTGATATCTCCTCTCAAAAATCTGACAAGTCTCCTGAAACTTCAAAACGGTTATGGGTCTGGGCATGTGGTTAAGTCTTTGGATGAAACCCACTTTCTAGATCAGGATTAAGATCCGAAAACGTAGAGAAGGGGGTAATCAGTTGGTTTGTAGATCTTGGATGGCATTAATTACAACATATGGGGACGAACGTTATCATCCAAAACAAATTTCAACACCAATTTCATTGCGATAGTTTAAAACATGCCTCACGATGATTACGTATCTATAAACTTGCCCCGTTACCGATCTGTCAAACTACAAAGATCTGTTCTCCATCCAAGAGAAATACCAGCCAACACCATTACATCATCTCCAAAAGGAACTATTGGTTGGATTTACTGTGACAATATCGAGTTCCTGGATTTCGACACCACGTAGACGTTTGCCATCATTGTGGAGGCAATATCTTGACTCGTGGGAAAAGAGTATGTCATTAAAGGAGGTTTGTTCTAAGTATCTGTGTTGTGCCGTGCCCACTCTTCTTCGATTAGCTGCTAATAATGATAGAGGTCCAATAGACGGAAGGATGTTTCCTCAAACTTCTAATCTATTACGGTCAGTTTGATCCAAAATTACAGTGCCTGTAGCATTTTAGAGATCAGTTTGAAGCTGGCGAGCAGTTGAGGTTCCGTCTCACATTGATAATGAGAATGCTATCTTCCCGTGCGATGACTTTACGCTGAGATTTCAGGTCTTTTTAACATTGTTTCTCTTTCCAATATTGTACGAGAAGCAGAAAGTGTGAAACATAATATGGAAAAAATTTTCTAAGTATTTTTTTCTAACAAATATTAATACATATTAAGAAAAACCAATTTTGATGTCAGATGTTACCTTTAATTTAGGAGTTCAAAAATATACAAATGTTCAAAAATTAAACCAAAAAAAGTAAATAAACTTTTTCTAAAAAAATTCTAGGTTGCTGAAGAATTGACGCTAAAAATGTAATTTCTGTTAAATTCTCTGACCTGGAACTAAACCTCCTCTACAATCATTAACTTTTAATTTTATTAATTTGGCTTTTCCAAAATCTTTAAATCTTTAATATATTTTTGTGCTCTGTATATTATAGGTAAAATTGGACAACGTTGATAGTAATTTTTTCTTAATGCACTAACTTTTATCAGAAATCAACAATAAAAAGCCGCTGCCAAGTACTTGGGGATCAGAACTTCCTCACCGTAGTAAAACTCAACGTTTGGTGGAGTTTATGATAAAAGTAACTTTGTGTATCGTCTTAATTCGTCGAGATTCGTCCAGAAATGCAAAAAAAATTTTCAAAATTTTTTCACGAATACATAACTTCCTCACTTTGAGGAGTGAGGAAGTAAATAAGTTTACCATATTGTATACTTTCTGATGGATACTTTTTGACTTTCAGGAACTAAAAAGCTATGTTGTGCGTAAAATAATTTCTTGGCTGATTATTATCACAACCGTAAAATAGCACACCTCATTTTTGACAATTAACTCCTCATCCTCAGAAGTGAAATCATGTATTCGTGAAAAAAATTTTGAAAATTTTTATTGCATTTCTAGACGAATATCGCGAATTATGACGATACACAAAATTTCAGACAGAAAAAATTTCTGTCTCTGTATCTGTGTGTTTGTGTTCGTGATAGCAGCCGCAGTTTTTGAGATGAAGCTTTCAAATTTGGTACACACATTCTAGAGGTCAAGGAAGAGATTGAGTTCGTTGATGAGCAAAATCGGTCTAAAAGAAATATTAGTAACATTCACCAATGTGACTTTTTTGAAACGTCAAAATGCTTAACTCCTTTTGAAACGTCAAAAAATGTGACTTTTGAAACGTCAAGAAGTACTTTTATTATAAACTCCACCAGACGTCGAGTTTTACTACGGTGAGAGGAAGTTCTGATCCTCAAGTAATTGGCAGCGGTTTTTTTAACAAATCGATTATCGATTAAAAAATTGACTCCTAATAGAAAATTGTCGGCAATAAGCGTGAAAATTCTGCCTGGCAGTTGTTATACTCACTTGACCTCACGCCAGTGTTGCAGATTTTGAAAGTGTGATTATCCAGAAAAAACTGTACTAGTTCCAATAAATGAAGTCAGTAAAGGAATGCATCTTGGGACTCTACTTACTAGTGAAGCGGTACGTGATTTAGAATTCGTATAGCAGTGACCGCCGGCTGCCGCACATGTGCTGTTATATGGCCCCAACGCACATTTCTTTACTGACTACACTTATTGGAACTAGTATATGAAATGACTAGATTTTAGGAAAAATTTCCAGATATTTCAAACCATACAAATTTTCTTATAAAAAAAAACAACGAAAGTAAAACAAAAAAAATGCTGCCAATTACTTGGGGATCAGAACGTCCTCACCGTACTAAAACTCGACGTGTGGTGGAGTTTATAATAAAAGTAATTTTGACGTTTCAAAAAAGTCACATTTTTGACGTTTCAAAAAAATCACATTTTGACGTTTTGCCTTAAAGTCACATTGGTGGATTGTCACTAATATATTTTTTAGACATTGGGGCCGATTTTGCTCATCAAGAAACTCAATCTCTTCCTTCACCTCTAGAATGCTTGTGCCAAATTTGAAAGCTTTATCTCAAAACTGTAGTTGCTATCGCGAACCAGATTTTTCTGTCTGAAATTTTGTGTATCGTCATAATTCGTTGAGATTTATCTTTCTAGATAAATTGCATTTCTATGCAATAAAAATTTTCAAAATGTTTTCACGAATACATAACTTCCTCACTTAATAGCCAAATTCGCTTGTTCTTCTGTAAGATGATTCCTCAGCATGTTATTTACAAAATAACAAGATTTTTTTTGTTAAGAAAAATTTGTTTAACCCAAAAAAATACATTAACACGAAAACTTAGTAAAGGAGAAGTATATCTTTTGGCGAATAAACTTTTACCAATGCGGTGTTAATATTACTGTATCACACAAAAACATTATCAATCAACCTAAACGAAAGCACTAGATATAACAAAAAAAAAAGCATTCAAGATAAAAGTCAAGTAGTAGAACCAGCAATATCTGTATTCAGTTCTGAGTAGTTCTGCTATCAATAATTATAACTTGTGTATTATTATTTACTCTCTTTGTGACTTATTATGTAAACACCAGGTTTTCTCCATGAGGTTTGGTGTTTTCTTAAATTGTCTAAATTATGGTGCAAATTATTACTATATTACATAATAAAACTTTCATGAAAAGAAGCATTTAGTTGAACTGAAATAGTTTTACTCAATAATAAAGGTATAATAGAAATTAAAATACCAAGGAATTTCAACAGAGGTAATTAATTTAAAATGGTGATAAATACTAAAAATAATACCTAAATAAGGCAGCAAAGTCGTAAGCCTCTCATTTTATTATTTTGATGATTAAATAATGTTGCCACACACATTTCTTGATGATTAATAAATTTGTACATAGAAAGAGAAGTGATTAACCTTTAATTGCGATTGCCCATTAGTAAAAGATTTTTACCAAATAAATGGAAATTCTTCTTGAGGCCGTCGCGTATGTGTGTGTGCGTGAGTCTGTGCCTGTGTGCGTGCGTGCGTGCGCGTGTGCGTGTGCGTGTGCCTGTGCGTGTGCGTGTGCGTGTGTGTGTGTGTGTGTGTGTGTGTGTGTAGAAACTACTACAATGCTGCTGCAGATGAAAGGTTCTAACCCACTTCACGAGTAATATTAAACTTGGTACCACAAGGAGTATTGAATTGTTAATAATATTTTTAAATATACAGCATGTTCGATTGTTTGGCATTTTTCTATATGCTGTCAATGGCATAGTTTCAAAATTTGCATACCTATTCTCATAGTTATGTAGTGTGTAACTGGCATCACAAAAACTATTCAAATGTTTATAACTCATTTAACAATGTTCACCGTAGTTTTTATTATGCAGGGTGGTTCAATAGTGCGTCGGACCTCGATATCTCCAGTTCTACGATAGCTAGAAATTTTTTAAAAAATTGCAAGTGAACTAGACAAAAAATTCTATAACTGGAAATTATTTTCGAACATACAGGGCGAGCCAAGACGAAGTTACAGGACCAAGTGCCTTTATTTTAAATGGAATGATATGTATATCAGTACATTTTTTGAAGCCACTTTCTAGGCTCTATTCACTCCTATTTTATTATTGGCTATCTCCCAACCACTTTGATGTAATGAATTTTTTTTTTGAAATAATGCCATCTGCAGATGGATATTAAAGAAATCACCACGGTCACAATTATGGGTTTTAAGAAAAACTTATGTGAATACCAGTTACGAGACATCTAATTAATATTTTTGAATCATTTTCATTTCCTAAAAATGTACAGGGTGGCCAAGAATCAATTAAGAACTTTTAAATTGAGTTTTCTCAATTTTTTTCAAATGGAACACCCTGTATATTTTTCAACGATGTGATGTAAAAATGAAAAAATGAACTATTTTTGTAAGTACTTCCCTATGGCTAATTGCAACCATTTTCGTTTTATTGAGTAATAATTACAACATTCAAAAATAAACTTAAAAAAAGGGGTTTCTTCAAATAACTCAGTAGAAAAAATTGTAATAAATGTTCCACATGTTGGCCATTTTGATTGACACACATCTCTATGCGCTTTTGAAATGAGGTTCCCACTATTCCTAAAACTGCCGGTGTGATAGATCTAAAGGCAGTTATTATTCTTTCCTTCATATTTTGTACTGTTGTTGGTGTGTCTATAAACAATTTCCTTCACGTATCTCCATAAAAAGAAATCCATTTTTGTAAGATCTGGGGATCTAACAGGCCATTTAGTGGGTTCATTTCTTCCAATCCATTGATGAGGGTAGGTATTATTTAAGTGGTCTCTAACTGCATTTAAATAATGTGGTGGAGCACCATCTTGGTGAAACCACATCCCATTTCAAATTCTTCCAGGGAGATTTACCAATAATTGTGGTAGATAGTTTTCAAAAATGAAGATAAATAGCTCCAGTCAATGTACCATCAAAGAAATGTGGCCCTATTACATGTTCTCCAATAATTCCTCCCCAAACGTTTATAGACCATCTGTGTTGGTTATCAACTTCAACAAAAAAGTGAGGATTTTCCGAAGCATAATAATGGAAATTGTGCCTATTAACAAATCCATTTTTATGAAAAGTTGCCTCATCAGTGAATAAAACATTATTGAAGAAGTTGACATCAACTTGCATTTTACCTCTGGCCCAATTACAAAATTGTAGGCGCTTTTGAAAATCGTCATCAGATAATTCCTGGTGTATTTGAATATGATATGCATGCAACTTATTTGTTTTTAAGATTCGACCCACAGATCGTCTACTTATTCCTACTAATGAGGTCACTTCTCTTTGACTAACATGGGGATTCTCAACCGTTGCCAGCACCACAGAGAACTCATTCTCTTCGTTCACAACACGTTTTATTCTTTCACTTTTTTTATATTCGACATTTCCAGTTTCCAGAAATCTATCGAGAAGGTTTTGGAAGCTGCTAACATCAGGAATCCTTCTTTCAGGATTACGTTGGTGATAAATTCTATTGGCAAGTAAACAATTTCTGTCTGACTCGCCCAAAACAAAAGTCATGTCTACAAGTTCCGCTTTATTAAAATTCATATTGTAAAATTCCAAATATTTTAAATTCAATACAAATTGTAACTAACGACCGATAAGTGTGATAAATGCTCCTTTGTACACGACAATTTATACCAAACTGAGGTTTTATTGCTTGTCGAATGACGAAAACAGCAAAAAAAATGTACAAAAAAACATTACAGTAAAAGGACTGGTCAAATACTATTTACTCATTTCAATGGAAATGGTCCCACTAAATGACCTCATTTCAAAATTGCATAAAGACGTGTGTCAAACAAAATGGGCAACACGTCGAACACCTATTATAAATTTTTCTAATGAATTATTTGAGGGAACCTCTTTTTTTAAGTTTATTCTTGAATTTGACATTTATTTATAAAACGAAAATGGTTGCAATTAGCCATAGGGAAGTACTTACAAAAAAATTTTCGTTTTTCATTTCTATATCACATCGTCGAAAAATATACAGGGTGTTTCATTTGAAAAAATTGAGAAAATTCAATTTAAAAGTTCTTAATTGAAAAATAAACACTTATTTATTTATAAAACGAAAATGGTTGCAATTAGCTATAGGGAAGTACTTACAAAAAATGTTCGTGTTTCATTTTTACATCACATCGTTGAAAAATATACAGGACGTTCCATTTGAAAAAAATTGAGAAAATTCAATTTAAAGAGTACTTAATTGAATACTAATTTTTGGCCACCCTGTACATTTTCAGGAAATGAAAATGATTCAAAAATATTAATTAGATGTCTCGTAACTGGTATTCACATAAGTTTTCTTAAAACCCATAATTGTAACTGTGGGGATTTTTTTAATATCCATCTGCAGATGGCATTATTTCAACAAAAAAATTCATTACATCAAAGTGGTTATGAGATAGCCAATAATAATATAGGAATGAATAGAGCCCAAAAGAGGCTTCAAAGAATGTACTGATATATATAGCATTCTATTAAAAAAAAGGCACTTGGTCCTGTAATTTCGTCTTAGCTCGCCCTTTATGTTCGAAAATAATTTCCAGTTATAGACTTTTTATCTAGTTTACTTGCAATTTTTTAAAAAATTTGTAGCTATCGTAGAATCGAGATATCGAGGTTCGACGCACTATTACCCCACCCTGTTTACATAAAGAAAGCGGTAATGGGGTGTTGAATTATGGTACAAATTTCGCAATTAGTAACGATGATAGTGGTGCTGTTGGGAAGTTGGTACCAAAATTAAAACATTTTAAAAATTTATTTTAAACAATCTCTCTTATTTTAACATTCAGATGTTGCCAACCAATGATACAGGGTGGCCAGTAGGGTGGGCCGAAAAAATAAAAGTTGGAATTTCGTTTTGTAATAGTCATCAAAACTTGCCTTTTGATATGCTAAGGAAAAAGTTCATTTGAGATTTTTTGATAGTGTTACATCTTCTGACTCTACCAGCCCTCAAAAGAATTGAAAATTGAAACTTGAAAAACTGCCTTTAATAATATTTCGCCTTAATTAGCAAAATCAAAGTCCAGGAGTAAATCTTCACTTGTTTTCTAGAGAAACAACCTAGAAATTCACCACAAGCAGCTGACTGCTTGACGAATTTCATCCTATCCTTCCTCATCCACTGCAGGAAATTTTATGGTTTGTAATCCTTTTTGCTTTAATGAAGCCATCTCATTTCTCTGGACAAACAGCTAGTCTCAGTTACTAATTTTATACAGTTTTCTAAAGCTTGGGTATGACAAGGAAATGAATTTATCTCTACCATTTCATCAGAAGTGCCATCAATTTCTATTGTATCATTTATTTTCCTAATTGCGAACTAATGGGGGAGGGCTAATTTATTTTTTTGGCATAAATCAGTATACATCACAATTTAATTTTGGTACAGTAAAGGAACGGATAAATGCAATATTTTTTTTTTTGGATTTAGATAACGACGAAGAGAAAGTTCTCTTATGTGTGGACGAGTATCAGCATACACACAAGGATATTATTTTTCGGGTGTATAAAAAAGCATTCCGTTGAATCACAGGATCTATACTATTTTTTATATCTTGATATAAGTAAAATCTGAGCGTTTGTCAAACACGTTTTGCTTCAATTTTACATGAGGAGTGAAATTTAATCACATTGGCATAAACTTTCAAAATAAAATTTCTTTCTTTCAAATTTGTACTGTGATTCTCTATTCCTACATAGAACCGCAAGATGCGATTTTCCAAAGTAATTTATCAGGGATGAGTTAATTCTTCTGGGTTACGGTTTGATAAGTCGATGGAAGAAATAATGAGGCATATTTCATACAGTTCCTAAATCTGGTAAATTAGATACATTTAATATATTTAAATTCGAAGAAGTGGTAAATTCCCAATGTTCTATTTACTTCCCTAATGAACCTGAAAATTGACCAAAAGGACCACTTGTCTCACCATCAAGATTCTGAAGAAGATGTCTCAAGAGCAGTTCGTTGGCATGAAGTTGGCAAATTAATCGTTGTAAAAGATGCTCAATTTCTATTTCAGAAAAGTTCTAATTCCATTATTTAATCTTGTATTGACGACTGTACCCTCGCGTCGCATTGTACCACTATCAGGTCTGTCAAGCCGTTGTGCACACGTAAGTAGTATAACATTCACACTTTACACATAACACATGACCGTTGAACTTGAAATGTCAACAGATAAATTGAATTGGAATCGATAGATGCCACGGCAACAAGACCGTAACATATTTTTTAAATTTGCTGGAACATCGAATAACTAGTGATTTTTTGTAAAAGTTTATAATTTACGTTTTTGTAATCAGTAATATCTTGGTGATCTTGAAAATCTTAATTGGGCCTAATAGTGATATAAAAATAATAAAAATCACGTTCACACCAATTACACTATCAGCTTGATTTCAACATTTACCTTATTTTTAAGAGCTAGTAGATGACAGAAGATGTACCACTATTGCAAAACCTCAATTAGAATACCAAAATGCAAATTTTACGGCTATTCCTAATTGAATACTCGAAATGTTTAAAAATTCTCGATTTATGGTACACCTTAGTGGCCAGCTATATGTTGACACATTTTTGATCTTGAACAATTCTGGAACGAAAAAAACGATCAAGGTGCGGTTGCCGCAGATTAGTTTTTGACTTATTGCAAGTTTTTATGGTATTTTTATTTTGTTGTGACAACGGAATATACTGAAAACCATGTTGGTCGACTTTTAGGTTAGGACAAATTGAACACCCTGCATATTTTCCGAATTATAAAGTTTACTTTTATTCTCTATTTGAAAATGTAGTACATATTTATTTTTTAAAAAAATAGCGGATTTATGAACCTCCTAATAAGTTAACTATATGTTGATGAAAAATTTTAATTTAATTTTCATTTGCTGTCATGAAAATAAATTTGTTCATATTGTTGAAATGCCCAAGATTGAAAAATGTTTTTTTTTTTAATCAAAAGCTTAAGATATTACAATTTACATATGGTGGTGGGGCTGGGAGAAGTTGGCATTAAAATTGTAAAATAATAAGAGGCAGTACTTTTGTGCCTCATTTTAGGGAATTTCATCCAGCTAGAATTGTGATTCCTCGCACTCTGCGACGCCACCTATCAATTTTCTTATGCGTTAGCTTTTTGCTGTATTATTTTTTATTATTTTTTAATTATGTGCAATTTACTTAATGTAGAAGTAAAAAAATTGTTTGTAGCAGATCGCAGCATCACAGGGCGATTTAAAACATGTTTTAGTATACACTGGCAAATATGATGCAGTCCATTTTGTTCAAAGTATCTTCTAAAATCTTGCACAGACGGGAAAAAATAATAAAGTATTAATTATTTCCTTGTTTTTTTTTCACTGAACTTTATGGCAGTTATAAAATCATTATTTAAAAAATGGTAAATTTTATACTTTGATCGAAAAAATGGTGTGCAATCATCAATTTTTTAAAAAAGCTCATATTTATAGCTTCATCTTTAATGTAATGAATAATGATTTCATTTTGCTAAAAAGGTATAGGATTTACGTCCATGGCCCACATTTTATAGTACAAAATGTGTGTTTTTAACTATAAATTACATCACAAAAGTTAGCATAAATGTTCTGGTAATGGATGCTATTCATGTTTAGGTATTAATAAGCGATATTTTAATACCCAGTTATCTCCGGAAAATAGGACATGATTTAATAGGCTGTGTAATTAATTCATTAATTCAAAACATCTCAGTATTAAATTTTATTTGTAATATTATTATAATATAACCTTTCTCTAGATGTACACTTCAAAAGGCGGATGTTTACAAGAAATATTACCAAATATTAAAGAAAAGTAAAGTACGAGCTTAATTACACATAGTAATCTTATCAAAGCCTTTTAGATCTTTTAGAAATAATATATTTTGTGTTCCTTCTGTTAAATGAAACCTTTATTAGCTTTTGGTACGCAAACAATGAAAAAACTATATAATATTTAGCTTTATAAAAAAATTTACCACATTTAGTTAGTAAAGTAATAAAAGTTTTAAATAAAAAAAATTAATGCGTCTATTAGCTTGCCGGTAGTACTTGTCAAAATTATATATTGGATAAACTGGGGGGGATTTTAAGAACACAAAAGAAGTCTTAAAAATAGAAAAAGTTTCACTTATGCTAATCAGTCACCTATTGGAAGAAAGTCTAACATTCAATGATACTTTTGAGGTTTTGCATTTAGAAAATAAGGTTTAAAGTTAATACTATTAAATCTTTGGACTTAATAATAACAATAATTATTTGTTACAATTGACCGGTTTTCGATTAATGCGCACAGAATCGGAGCTGAATAATTCGAACATTCAAATACAGGTAATGGAAAGTATTCGAATATTCGAATACTCGAATATATTCGAATATTCAGGAATACTCGAATATATTCGAATATGCGAATACTCGAATACTCGATTATTCGAATACTTGAATCACTCAGTATTCGAATGCATTCAGTATTCGATATTCGATTATATTTAGTAAATTTGAGTATTAAAATATATTATTAAATTATGTACGAATAGGTATGCAGTATGCATCCAACCAAAGTAGGTAGATAGTAGGTATAGGTAGGTACTTATTCTAAAATCCCAAATGAAATAGACCACATTAGTGCTTGCGTTTTACTCCTAGTCAAACTATTCCCTCTCTTTCTCGCCTCGACCTTATTCTTACTGTACTAAGGCAGGGCTTAAATTAAATTTTAAATTTTAGAAATACTGTAAATATTTAGCTATTGACTTCATGTATTTATTTGTTTTACCTTTACAATCTGCGTCTTTTTTAAAAACTTTCTAATTTTAGAGCACTTATTTTTCGAAAAGGAAAAGTAGTTATGACACGGAAGTATAATAAACTAACTCTGTTTTCGTTTTTATTTAAGCTTCAATAGTTAAATGTGAACAATAGCACCTCAATCCTAAAATAAAATACTAACTAAATAATTCTGATCTTTAAAGCACATGTACAGGAGACATACCCTCTTGTGGGTATGGAAAACAAATCAAATTGCCTGCTTAGTGGATTACGTCACGACTATTACTGTGGTCTGTCAACTCAATACTCAAATTGAGTATTCACTATTCACTAGTATTCAGTGCTATACCTATTAATAATGAATATTCGAGGATCCAGATTATTCGGATACCTATTCGAATAATTCGGATTATTCAAGTATTCGAATTATTCCAATCAGTATTCGAATAATTCGAATTATTTGATTATCTGAATACTCGAATAATTCGAATATCGAATAATCGAATATCCGAATAAAGTGAATCCCTATTCGAGTAATTCGAATAATCCGAATAATCGAATATCCGAAAAGTTCGAATATTCGAATATTTTTTCGAACGAATATTCGAATACTAAAATCTGGAAAATTCCCAGCCTTAGTTTATCTTCTTCAAAAAACTACAATTAACAATTACAGTTTTGATTCTAGGAGGAAGGTCGATCCGAAACCGGCCAGTTGTAATAAAAATAAATAATTGTTTCTTGTCCAAGGTACTATCCATGGAAAAACAATTTTTACCTTTAACAGCCATTTCACAAACGACTGGTCAGTTCTGCCTGACAATCAGTCCAAATGAGACCGACCATTGTTTCATTGTTTCATTGGTCGACTGATGAAACACACTACATGTGAGAGGGGTAATTTAAACAATGTTTTTTGTGAAACAGTTCAATCATAACGTGGACACAAAAAAACAAAGAAAACAAAAATATAATAAAAACTCAGATGTAGTGTTAAATGATCGTTGATCAGTTTGACACAAATTCTTCACAACTATTTAACTTATGTTGTTGTATAAAATATGTGCTGGGCAATTCTCCCACAAAGTACTATTCCTGCCCCTGCGGGTTTTTTAAATAAATTTTCTAAAATTTTAATACGTATTTTGATAATAGAACATAAAATATGAAAATAATCTTTTTTATTTTTTATTTAAAATTTTTAGATTCTCACAAAGTTCCATTTCTCACCTTCATATCATGTCCCAGGCATAGTTTCTATGAATCAAGCTTAATTATGTTTATATAAATAATAATATCTGATATAGCATTTTTGGGGATTTCGGTCAGATATAACTACGTTGTTTTTTTTCTAACATTTAAGTTTGTCACACCATCATCAGAGAACTCCTATGTAGTTTTTCATGTGTTTTTAGGTTAAGACTGCTCCTCAAGTTGTTGGATTCATCCTTTTGGCTTCTCCAAAGAGGAAAAACAAGATTTAAATGGTGGTCGTTTCGTCTTTATTGTAAGACATCCTCAGGACTATGAATTTAGGTTTTCCTTGTAAATATTAATAATTTAGAAATGCATAAACACCAAACAAGATACAAACAATTAACGAAACAACACCACTGAACAGTCAAACCGAAACATTGGTAGACTTTTTGAAATACATGCATATATTCAAATCGGTAAATATTCACCTTCTGATATTCGCAAAAATATGTATTTTTCAAAATGTCTAAAAACAATCAAGAAATATAATGTTGAATACTACCGTATAATATTACCTACGCCATTGGTATTTGTCATCGTTTCTGTTTGAAGCCCCGACCAATTCGTAACTGGTACGAGGTGTTGCCATACGATTTACGTCTCGCTATGTCAATATTTATTAGACCGCGTAAGTGGTAAATGTAAGGAGATGAGTTAAATTTATTTTTCATCATTTCATATAGATTTGGTAACACCGGAAATACAATAGATAGGCGCCCTGTATTTTTAGCAATACACCGAGATTGTAGGACAAAGGTAGGTCCAACATGAAATTTTTCAATTTTTGGATTTCAATTGTGGGGTTTGTTTACATTTTTTCATAAGGACCTACAAATTTGAATACAATATATGCATGTATTTGAAAACACCTTGTACTATATCAATTTTAGCCTTTCTTAAATTTTAATATCGATTTGGTACCTTGTTGTGTCGGGGTGTCTGTCTGAAATTAAGTCTAGCTAATTGACATTTTTCTACAAAAAAGGTAAATTATGTGAATACATAACTGAAACTTAGTTCAGCTTAATAAATCGTGGCAAACTATTGCTATCGTAGTTTCCCATTAAGTACTTAAAACATAGTTTCAAAAACTAAATAACATTTAGTGAAATACTAATAGACATCTCTGAGAAATTGTTCTCCTTTCATACGCAAAGTTCTCAAGCAGATGTAAATAAATCCAATATGTACGTTCTGTCCTCCAAAAGACATGCTTTCATCGTTTGATTTCCTTTTTCACAGCAATAGCTGCAATTCAATTTCCATGTCAAAATGTTAAAATATTCTAAACTTATCGTGTACACTAACAGGCACGCAAACGAAAGTAAGTGGAAATTTGTTTCCGTTTCCGACTTTTATTAAAGCAAGCAATTTAATTTTTTTCAGTGATTTATCGATTCTTTCTTAGTCTACTATCATAATTCGTAAGTCATAACCCATACTTTGATTTATGAACAATCAGGTAACATTAGACATATTAACTAGTTTTATATTTAAATGGAAATAAAATTAAAAAAAAAAAAATAAGAAAAAAAGCGATGCATCGAATATGGAATGAAATGAAAATATATTAACAGATAATTTTTTTTTGCTAATTATTATTTTTAACTCTTACAAAAACTTAACACAGATAAGTATAACATATATCTTTTTAAATAATTATATTCTCGGCTATTTGCCAAAATGCTGAAACAAGGATTATGGAAAAGTCAATATGCATATTACCACTGACCCAATAATGTTATTTTTAATTCTAACTACTCTGTTCAGTAAAACCAAAAAATAAATAAAACAAGAAGATACTCACCAGTTAAAAAATCACTTAAAAACATTAAGCCATCCACAGAAACGTGTTTTTTGCATCTTTGCGTCTTCAGTATGGCCCTTTGAAAGCCTCCAAAGCAACTGCGAGTCTTTAGTAAATCTTAATGTAAT
>JANEYF010001386.1:0-46315 GCA_029963845.1 Rhamnusium bicolor
CCTTATAATCGGAGGCCACGGGAGGACTGACCGGCATCGGGAAACCGAAAAAAAAAAAAAAAAAAAAAAAAAAAAAAAAAATAAAGGACCGAGGGGTGCTAAGGACCGGCAACCTCCACGTTGGTGCACCCTGGACAGGCAGAGGCAACTCTGCCTGACTAATGCCGGCCGGGAGTACCAGGGCTAACTACCCTGGTACTCTTATTGGTATGGTTCCATATAACCTTAGAAGGGCCCCTCACATTCGACCTCAGTCGGATGGAGGTCAAGGACAGATGGGAGGGGCCTTACCGGACGGTCCTAACGATGATGACAATGCAATTGTACATGGACGCTTTAAGTGGATGAGGGGAACTTCGGGATGACTTACTGACCTGCCGCGAGAGTAGCGAACCTGAGCGAAGGGGATACATGGCGCGATTGCATGCACTTTGGTGCGAAATGCATCCAGAGCATCGCGCCTTCTCTCAACAACATCTGAGAGATCAAGTATCCTTTCTGCTCAGGACAGGTTATGTAAGGGCACCCCGTCGCACAGTGGTCATTTTATTTAATCTAGGAATTAATAATACTAAAAATATGAAATCACCAATGTCATTCGTTTTAACTTTATTTCAAAGAGGGATGGTTGTGTGATAAGTGGTGTAAAAATAAAAGAAATCAGCAAAAGGCGTCTACTAATCATGATTTCATAAACATGTTTCAAATAATAGGGTAAATATTTATTTAATTCAATCGTGCTTTGTGCGTATTACAATAAAGTCTATAGTGACAGTTTGTGTCTTACGATTTTCATTTGTTCTGTCAAATACTGACTTAAAGGTTTGTAATTACAATCTATATTATAAATAGTACTTTTATTTCTTAACAAAATGTAGAAAATTAGCTATTGCATATCCTACCTCTCATAATTTTTTGTTTTTGTTTTATTTGTAACTAAGTTGACTTGCAGGACGTGTGTTCGTATTTGTTTTTAGTAAAATATTTTTTTTCAGTTAGGTAATTTTCTTAGCTTCTCATTCAATTTAAAGCTAGCTGCCAAGAAGTGCCAGGAACTAAAATATTGAATCTTTTTAGGTATCATGTCGATATCGAGGAGAGACCTGTTCAGCATTTGGCGTCAAGAAAGTGTAGCAAAAAGAAAAAATTCGTCAGTTTTGGCTTATGTTTTGTACAAACTGAATTTAATAGAGTATGAAAATGAAGAAAAATATTCCAAAGTTAAAAAAATTGTGGGCAGTTTTAATAGTAAAATTGCGAAAATGTGGAAGGATTGTAAACGTACTTTAAAAGTATTTGAAGCAAGACATCACCAATGGCTTAGTGAAGACACCTCCGCCCAGACATCAGCAGAAACTTCACATGCCAAAAAAGGCCGACCTTATAAAGATTTTGGTGAAGTCAGTGACCAAAGGAAAAGACAAAAAATTGCACCTTTATTGGAAAATTATTCCAAGGAAGAGTTGACCTTTGCAGCCCGTAAAAGCCTTGAAATTTCTGGACGACGAGATGCAGCTAAAATGGTGCAACAAGTTTCAGACTTTTCTCCCACTAGAGCAACTAAAATAAAAAGGGCTTTACAGGCACCAAGTTCATTGCCTATCAAATATACCCCAGAGGAAGCCCTCGCATTGTATGTAGATGGTCGATATACGAAGAATTCATATATATTAATGCAGTCCGGAGCAAAATCTAGAAATGCAAATATATATCCTAATTACAATTTTCTACTAGATGCAAAAAGGAAATGCTATCCAGAGGAAGACCATATTCTTGTGTCAGATATATCAGCAGAAGTTAACTTGCAAGCACTTGTCAATCATACAGCACATAGAATCGTAGAAGTACAAAAGGATGTATTTTATCAAAGAATGTCAGAGTTGTCACAAGATGTGACTCTTCTATATAAATGTGGATGTGACGGTAGTGCAGGCCAGTCGACCTACAAACAAAGGTTTAGCAGTGAGGGCAGTCAATCTAAAAGTGACACAAACTTATTTGCTGTATGTCTTGTTCCGCTGCAGCTACGTACAGAGAATGGGCTTATATTATGGCAGAATCCGCGTCCATCATCTACGAGGTACTGCAGACCCATTAAGTTGATTTTTGAAAAAGAAACCACAGAATTGACAAAAAGGGAGATTCGCAACATTGAAAATCAAATAAAGGAAATTCAGCCAACAATTTGTATTTCACTAAACAATAAAATAATTGTGAAACATGAATTAAAAATGACAATGATTGATGGAAAGACATTTGGAGTCATCAGCGATGCATCTACGCAAACGTGTGGTATTTGTGGAGCAACTCCCAAGATGATGAATCAGCTTGACAAAATTTGGAGTCTCCAACCTGAATCTCATCTGTTTGATTATGGAAATCAAATCTTCATGCGTGGATAAGGTGCCTAGAATGCTGCTTACATATTTCTTATCGTCTTGAATTAAATAAGTGGCAAGTTCGTGGTAAGAATGATAAGGAAAAAGTTGAGAGAAGGAAAGCAGAAATAATTAATAGGTTAAAAAAAGATATGAACGTACTAATTGATATACCCAAGCCTGGCTATGGAACAACTAACGATGGCAACACCGCGCGAAGATTTTTCCGTGAGTGTTCCCTGGCTTCCTCAATAACAGGTCTAGATAAAGAATTTCTAAAACATCTATATGTCGTTTTATTAACAATATCATGCGGATATGCCATCAACACAGAAACATTCGCAAATTATACAAGATA
This sequence comes from Rhamnusium bicolor, assembly GCA_029963845.1. NCBI lineage: Eukaryota > Metazoa > Arthropoda > Insecta > Coleoptera > Cerambycidae > Rhamnusium > Rhamnusium bicolor. The sequence continues at coordinate 2,737 of JANEYF010001386.1, forward strand.
CCGCTAAAATGTTTGTGCAACTTTACCCGTGGTATTATATGCCTTGAGCATCCACCGCATACTAATTCATGGCTCTGATATAATCAAGGCAGCTGCTCTTCCCATTGGAATGTTTTCAGAAGAAGCATTAGAATCTCGAAACAAACATTTTAGACTATATCGTGAATTTTATACTAGAAAATTTTCTAGGGAAACAACTATGCGAGATTTGCTAAATGCTCTTTTATTTTCTTCAGACCCTCTTATATCTTCATTATCACAGTGCATAGGAAAACGTTCACACAAAGAACCATTGATTAAAGAGGTTTTAGAATTGCTACAAGAACCACAGTTGGCGAGTACTTTGCTACCGACAAATAATGATCCTGATGGTTCTGACGACTCTGACATCGAATACTAAATTGTATTCCATAGATTATGCTCCCAGAACTTTACTAATAGTGTTATTGGTTATTGTATTTCAATAACACTGTTTTATGTTAAATGTAAATTAATATTTATTTCAACATAAAATCAAAATGTTTCAATCGAAAAATAAAAATGTTAAAGATTTATTTGTCGCTTTTTTTATGTATATCATAGGTAAGTACTTCATCTTAAGTAATTTATCAGTTAATCTTAAACAAATGAATTATAACAATAATTTAGAAAATGAAATTTTACACCGCTATTTATTATTTCCTAGAATAATTAAAATGACCACTGTGCGTCGGCCGGAAGAACTGCTAGCCGCAGTCCCACCGCGGCAATTATACCAGCTGATGGGGAACATCCTTTAGAGTTCACCAACGTAGACTTAAGAACGAGGGTTAGCCTTAACACCAGAGCTAACCTAAAGCCACAAGACCTGGCTAGAATGGACGTGGTCATCGATGAGGAAATTCCGGAAGATGCAGACATCTGGCAAATCAACTGTGCCGTGTACAACGCCAAGCAACTCGTCCCCCGTGAGAGGTCAACCAATCACGGGGTCGAGAAAGTCAAGCGGCGTGTACAGAAAATCGAAGGCAAGATACAGTAGGCCAGACAACATGCTTCTCGGATCCAGAGTGTGGTGGCATATAAGACGACTGGTAGAGTTTTTACTTCCAGAATCCGGCGCATAGCAGCCGGATTAAGAGGCCAACACCATATTCTAAATCTGACAGTGATGCTTACCATCAAGCAGCACTGTCTAGATAGGAACCGAGCGCTCATGGCGATAAAGAAAACATTGAAGAGGCGGGTGAGGAGTATGGAACAAAATAATTTGTTCCGTGCGAATCCTTCTCGCCTCTTTCAAGAGCCACAGCATGTTGTCGAGAATCCGCCGACTGTAGAAGATGTCGAAACCTTCTGTAAGGGAATCTACGAAACGACGCGTCCATTCAATAGCGACACTCCAGCAATTGCACACTTCGAGGCTCTACGCCACAGACATCTTGAAGAGCCAGAAGAAGTGTGCCCGGCAATCAGTACGGAGGAAGTCCAACAAGCACTTGTTGGTACCAAGAACTTCGCTGCCCCGGGCCCAGACGGCATTAACAACTGGTGGTGGAAGAAATTTCCTTCCATTCACCGCCGTCTGGCGCGAGTTTTCAACTCATGGTTGAACGAGGAGCAGCAGATTCCGGACTGGTTTGTCGAGGGACGTACTGTGCTTATCCCCAAAAAGGGGGATCTTTCCGACCTGAGGAATTATAGGCCGATCACTTGCCTTAACTCCTGCTACAAGATATTTACACGTATCTTGTATGCTAGGACACTGAGGTCTGTTGATCCGGTCTTCCAGGGATAAAGCCTACGCTGCTCTCGGAACTGAAGATCATACCGGCCTGCCAAAAATCAGCCGAGTGGCTGGCAGGTCAAATGCAGAAGGCGGTCATTCTGGGTTTTCTCCATCTGCTTAGGGCACATGATTCTCGTATCTACAGTCACTAACCCTGCGGGATGTGGGGAGCGCTGTAGTTGTGCGCCGGCGCGACTACCGTGAGGCGTCGGAGGCCACGGGAGGACTGACCGGCATCGGAAAACCGAAAAAAAAAAAGTTTTATTGAAATACATTTCAAAGGGTAATTGACCGAGATCCTTCAGCCTGTGTTGATACAAAATTGGTATAATTATGATTAATTTATTTGCTTTCTTTCTTTTCGAAACATTATACTTGGTACTCGGTACTTGGTACTAAATGCGAGAAAAAAAAATTCACCCTATGTACACGTATACATAAAAAAATAAGTACAATAACAATACATAATATATATACACACACCCACACACAAATACAATTAAATATAATGTATAATTCATTGCATATTAGAGATTTTCTCCTAAAGTGTATTTTCTGGATGCTTGTATATGCTTCTTCTATTCACTCTTCTTATACAGTACTAGTCAATAAAACCTTGTTATGTGGTTTTTTGCAATATTTTTGTGTAAGAATGGACAGTTTATCTTGGATGGGTTGTATGTGGTTTTTTGATAGAGTAATTCATTTGGTGGGTTATGTAATGGGTTGTTGGGGTGGCATATTTTAGTAATTGTGCGATTCGCACTAGTTCCGGCTATTTGTAGGTTCTTTAAGGCAGGATTTTTTTGATTTTGGAGAATTACGTAAATTTAATAATAGGTCTACAAATTATTTTGTAGATTTTGCACATGGCATTTAGATTTATTCTTCTTCTTATATATCAAATGAAATGAAATGAAATGTTTGGCTCTGGTAATTGTTTGTTTTTTTAATTTATCAGTAGGACAATTGAAATTTATTTTATGATCCATAATAACTACCAGATATTTTGTGGATGTTTCGGCATGAATAATATTATTGAGCACATTTAGCGTAGGGGAGTGTCTGGAAATAGAGTGGTAAAAGATAATTAAGTGTGACTTTGAGGGGTTGGGTTTAAGTCTGCATTTATTAAACCATAAGGATGTGGTATTGAGAAGATTTTGAAGATTTTCCATTGCACCATTTTCTGACTTATCGTGTAATATCAGGGTGGTATCATCTGCAAGCTGTAGTATGTGCACATCATTGGTAAAGTAATGTGGATTGTGGTGATAGATGTCTGAACAGTAAATATTGTATAGGAGGGGTGAGAGTGGAGTACCTTGTGGAAGATCTTGTTCTGGAGTAAATTAATAGGAGAGAGTTCAGGATTTTTACACGTAATTTTCTATTTATTAAAAGATTATTTATCAAGAGTAACAGATATCTTGGACATCCTAATTGGTGCAGTTTGTAAAGCAAACCTTTATGCCATACACTATTGAAAGCTTTGGTGATATCCATAAAAAGGGCTACAGTTTTGTTTCCATTTAGTTTTGACGTTTCGATGTTGTTTGTTAATATTGATAAGGGATGGTTTGTTGAGCATCTGGGCTTGAAGCCGAACTGATAGTTAGGGATGTGGTGGTCAACATTTTCTTGAAGTCTGTTATTAATAAGCTTTTCAAAATTTTTTCCTAGAACCGGTAGCAGGATAATCGGTCTATAATTTGTTTTCTGAATGATCAGCACTAGGTTTAGGTATTGTAACTATAGTTCCAGATTTCCACTCTTCTGGGAAGTATTTATATTTAAAACAATATTGTAAATGTTGTTGATGTGTAGATGAATTTGGATATCCAACTTTCTTATGATATCTCTTGTAACATAGTCATATCCCGGTGCTGTATTTTTGTCTCGATTTACTACCTCAAAGTATTCTGTTTCCTCTATTATGCAATATTCCGATGTGTAGATGAATTTAGATATCCAACTTTCTTATGATGTCTCTTGTAACATAGTCGTATCCCGGTGCTGTATTTTTATCTCGATTTACTACCTCAAAGTATTTTGTTTCCTGTATTATGCAATCTTCCAATAAAACGGATTGGCTCTAAATCATTTGAGCAAAAACAACAAAGTGACTCTGGTCTGGATACTCGGCCACTCTGGTATGGAAGGTAACGAAATAGCCGACTCCTTGGCCAGAGAAGGAGCAGGATCACGAATCATCGGACCAGAACCAATACTTGGTATATCTACAAGTACTGCTAAGATAGCCATCTCAACCTGGGCCGAGACAAAAACTCTCCAGTATTGGCAAGAGTTGCCAGGATTAGTTCATTCTAAGGCGTTTATAAAATACCCCTTGAAATTAAGAACTAAGAAACTTTTAGAGTTAAACAGGATCAACTTAAAAACTCTAACAGGCCTATATACCGGGAACTACCGACTAAACTATCATCTGCATAAACTCGGCCTAGCGGAAAAGAGTGCCGTCTGTGCTTGGAGGATGATGAGAAGGCAGACCACGTCCTATGCACCTGTCCCACTGTGGAGAGGATCCGATTCTTAATATTTGGCAAAGGGCAACTGCTGCCAGAGGATCTGAACACATTCTCAGCCAATAAAGTTATCAGTTTCATTAAGAGACTGGGCTTGTTGGGTGAAATATAATTAGGAGTGAGCCACAATAGGCCTGTTAATGGTCGCAGTGGAGGGTCCACAGGGACCCTCTCATAATAACCTAACCTAACCTAACCTCCCTATAACAACTTGGGAGTAAATTATAAAATTTACTGGCGACATAAGTTGGACTCTTTTGACTTTTTACTAGTCTACACGATCTCAGTAATAGATTGGCATTATTTCTTGTCTTATATATGTCACTATGTTTTCTAAACTTTGAAATGTTATTTTTGACATAAAGTAAGCATTCTAGAATAAATTGAGAAGGGAAGGTGGTTAACAAAAGAATTTCGACACTCATCCCTATAGTTAACATTATCAATGATTCGTACTGCTCTCCTCTGTAGACTAAAAATTCTGGACCAAGACGCTGAATAATCCCAGGCTAGCAGGGCATATGTAATAATAGACTGACAAAGAGCATAGTATGCTGTTCTTAACACTATTGCAGAAACAGACCGCTAAGTAAGCATAGGAGATATATATTACTACTTAGTTTATTTGCAACATTTAAACAATGTTTGTCCCATTTTAGGGTTGGATCTAGAGTCGTGCCCAAGAACTTGACCTCAACATCGTTTTTAAAAGTTCCGATATCTCTCAATGTAAAAACCATGGTTAGTGTTTTGGATAAATTTAGATTTAGAGAATTATTTTGAACCCATAGTTAGAACTTGTCTGAGCTTCGTGATTTGCATTTATCGCATCAATTAAATTTTGGGAAGTGTTGGACATAGAAGTGTCATCAGCAAAACATACGAAATTGGCCACATCGACATTTGTAGCAAGGTCATTGATATAAATTAAAAAAGTAATGGACCCAGGAGAGATCTCTGGGGAACTCCAATATTTACGGCTTTTTTTCTATTGAAAATTTATTATTAGATTTGACTTATATGTTCAGTTTTGCAGATAGGATGTTATAAGCCTTAGACTGTTGTTATTGAAATAATAGTTTACAAGTTTTTTAATCAATAAATCATGTTGGACACACTCGAAGGCTTTGCTAAGATCACAAAAAGTTGTAACCATGTACTCTCCTCTCTCGAAACCATCAATGGCCTTTTCCACAAAGTTCAGGATAGCATCAGAAGTACTCATATTTTTCCTAAAATCGTACTGAGTTGGCACAAACAATTTATTATTTTCAAAATAAACAATAATTTTTATTTTTAAAACCCTCTCAAAAATTTTAGATATAACTAGTAAAAGAGACATTGGTCTGAAGTTACCTATCTCATTAGCATCACCTTGGATGGATGGATGACTTGTTAGTAAGCGTTCGTAGCTTAGAAGAAGCAAAATATTTATATCAGAGCATGATAGACTGGTTTAAATCTGGTGGTTTTGAGCTAGTAAAATGGGCGGTAAATTCGAAGCAAATATTAGAGGTTATACTGAAAAAGTTACGTGCTCCTAACATTTACTATTTTGAGAAGGATGTTTTAAAGCGACGAGAACAATATTTCTGATTGTCTTAATCGACGCTTATCTCCATCTAGTTTTATATCTAATTCGGCCTGGGTTTCAGGGACCAGATTGGTTATTATGAGAGAAAATAGATTGGCCTATTAGATTATTACCTGACGAAGTGCAGACTGCACTTGAAAAAAAAATCGTATCGTTCATACTAGTAGATTATAGTTTCCATCCTTTGTATTTATGAATAGCTATATTCGTCTTGGCTCAAGATACTTCGAGTCACAGTTTACGTTTGCCGATTTCTTAAATTGTTACTGCTTCGGAAAGGTATAGAAGTAGAGGACCTTGAATTTTCAGAAAAAAATTCTCATTCGAATAGTTCAGCAGGTACATTTTGCTGCTGAAATTAATTCATTTTAAAAGAGTGAAAGGTGTTCGCCATTTCTGAATAAACTTAGACTGTTGGTACAGAACAAGTTACACTGAGTAGGAGGTCGATTACGCAATTCAAAGTTAAATTTCCATAGTCAACATCCTGTATTACTCCCGAAGAAGGATGCGTAGGATGCGTACTAGACTTAATTGACAACTACACACAGGACCATTTCATACTATCTCTCTTAAGGCAGGATCCTAGCAGGCCGAAGTGTAGTTCGACATATCATTCACAAGTGTAATTCTTGTTTTAAATCTTCACCTAAAGTTCAGTATCCATTAATGGCAGATCTACCTTCTTGTCAAGTGTAGCAGGCTAAGCTCTTTTTGCAAACCAGGATCAGATTTTGCCCATCCTCTCCATATAGTTCTTAGCCGTCATCATGTACGAGATCACAAAAGGCTTATATTTGCCTGTTTGTGTGTCTTTCTACAAAGATCATTCATACATAGTATGAATTGGACCTTTCTACAGCAAATTTTATTCAAGCCCTCAAGCAATTTTTAGGACGACGGGGTCTTTATTCCATTATTTGGTCCAACCGAAAACTAATTTTCTTGGTAGTAAAACATATTTGAAAGAAATGTACGATTTGGTTGCATCCCAGGAATTTCAGCAAAATGTAAACGACGAGTTAACGTCGCGCGGTATTGAATGAAAATTTATTCCGGGACAACCCCCAACCTATTGGAGGATTGTGGGAATCTAATATTAAATCGGTCAAAACTCATTTGCAAAAAATAGTTGGGGACCAGCTGCTGACTTATGAGGAAATGTATACCTTTTTGGTGCAAGTTGAAGTGCTACTCAATTCCAGGCCCCTCTTATCCTACTGAACTTCTCGCGCTAACTCCAGCACATTTCTTAACGGTTCCTCCTCTTGATAGACTGTCCACAGCAGATTTAACTCATGAAAAATTGGGTAGATTAGGTAGATACCAATTGATAGACAGAATGATACAAGACTTCTGGAAACACTGGAGGGTCGAGTATCGTCATACTTAAAGAGAAAAATGGAACACAGGTACTAAGCCTATTCAAATAGGAACTATAGTTCTGCTTCAACAACCTAATGTCCTACCATTACATTGGCCTTTAGGGTGATTTGTCGAAATTTTTCCTGGAAGGAACGGTATAGTACACGTCGTTTCTGTGAAAACGAAAACTGGTACATATAATCATTCTGTGGTTAAAGTTTGTCCCCTACCCACACAATAAATATTACTTTAGCAGTTAGGTTAGTTTCAGTCATTAGCGCTAAGTGGCATTCCAAGATGTGAGCTTAGGAAAAAACATATATTTTATTTTTGGGAAGAAACAAATATTTGTTTTTAGTACTGTGCAGCAAGCGAGAAAGATAGCTGGGAGTACTCTCCTGATCACTAGCACCTATTCTGTGCCCATTCTACATACAGTTGATTTTTGACATAGATAGCTAGTTCACCTGCAAGCACGTGTGCACGTTTTATGATTCGTAATTATTGGTTAAACCCATAATTGTTTAAAATAATAATATGGATTAAGATAGATAGTTTGTTGAAAACAATATCCTGATAATCGCTTGTAACTACGATCCTTGTGATCATGTTTCCATTCTCCCCATACTTTATGTCTGAAACCGGAAAACTTGTAAGAGCCAGCACTCGGTAGGTTAATTACTGTTATAACTACATCGCTTTTGGAGGGAACATTCATCCTGACACTTTAGAATTCAGATCATTTTCATGGCTATGAACCTTGTTAGCGACCTAGTATCATGTTTTTCAGTATTTGCAAGTACAGTCCACTTAAATAGTAAACAGATTCATAATTCAAAATATTGTTAGGTAATAATCATCTTCCTGATATAAAAATATTCTCTAGCAATAATAACAAACATTTAAGTAAACTATAACATTTTCATGAAAAACAACTTGTCTGGTGTTATTTGTGAATGAAATAAACAGAAAATAACTGCAACTTACCATCATTATAATATTTGTTCCAATATAAGATGATCGAATAATAAGTTGTAGAACAGATTCCAAAGCAAACATAATGTTTTCAAATACTGTAGGTTTGTATTCATCTTCTATTGTACCTTAGCAAAAAAATATGTAGTAAATAATTTTTATACAAATGCATTATGTAAAATCATTGTAAAATGGAAGGGAATATTCTATGAGATCAGAGATGTAATTCTTGAGCATTCGCTTCGTTTGACTCATTCATTTAATGAACGAAATTGTTAAACTTTATTGTTGGCTGGCCATCTTGGCAATTTTGTTTATTGTTACAGCAATCACGTGAGCAACAAATGTGGTTTTTGATGTAGTTTTGATATATATTTTGTTGTCACAGTGTGTGCGAGTAAACATAAGCTGCAAGTAAATCAATTTAAATTGTCCAGAAGAAAACGACTTAGAATAAAAATAAAACACACCACATAAATTAGACAACCCCCACATCCAAAGCAGGAGCTGCCCGAGTGGAGGTTACACAGTTGAAAAAACGCGGACACACAACCACTCCCTGCGACTTTATCAGGGTCGAAGCCGCGATTTGAACCGGGGAGTCGACAGACAGTAAATCAGCTACATTTGTTACTTAATGTTCAAGTCCACTCTTCCTTTGATTTATTGTTTGTATTTTTATAATAAATAGCTAAATATGTAGATATCTTTATTGATGCAATGAATACAATAATCGGATCATAAGTCATTTGATAAAACTAGCTAAAACAAACAAAAATTAAAATACAACTTACAAGGGTTATGTCCCACGACATTGAAAGTTGGATTTTTTTTATATATGTATGCACTATGTGCATTAAAGTATTAGACATAGTACATTGAAGGAACACTTCACACTTTTTAACATACACATTAAAGATTATTAATGAAATAAATGCAACACGACAGTGATTGATTTTATTGGCTTCTTGTGTTTTAATGCGAACTACTCGGATGACGTCAGAAGACTAACGGCCGTATGCATAGTCGTTCTCCGGCGACTCGCCAGCCGCTACTCAGTAATGAATGAGCCCTATGTATAAAATACATAAGATGTGATGAGCCCTATGTATTTCATATATAGGGCTCATTTATTGCTGAGTGGCGTCTGACAATTCGCCGAAGAACAACTATGCATACGACCATAAAACTTCAAATATTATTTTTTTTTTGCATTTTATGGAGCTCAACAAATTTTAGTGAGATTAGATTTTCAAATATTATCATACAAGTAAAAAAAATTGTGGTACATGCCCATTAGGGACACTTATGTTTAAAACATTAGACTTACATCATTAGACAACTCTAACCTAGTACTTAAAAATTCGTCATACCAGTAAAATACTTTGATTATATTCAAGACACAATACATTTATAAGTAAATTACTGTAGAATGCAGAAGTAAAATACTGAATAACATTCTAAATTAACAGTAACCTTTTAAGTCTATATACACATGGAGATGACTAGAAAAAAAACTTTTTTTTTATTTCTATGATATTACCGTTTGTGTCAATAAATTTTAATGTTATTTTGTCAACATATTTAATGCATTTCAGACAAGAAAAGTCTGCAATTGCTAATTCGCATCATACGACTCTTAAATCAGTTTTGATATAATGAATTTACAAGAAATTTAACAAAACGACTACTATCAATATTCATGTTAAGGGCACGAATTAAATGTCAAAAACTCGTAAGCTAATACTTTACTTCATGGCGCTTAGCTAGCATATTTGTATCCGTATTTTCATTATGCCTGCAAATTACACAAGCTGCAGGAATCGCAACCATGTTGCCATATGTACACAACTTTCCGTATTGTTCAATTAAAAAAACATCAAATGTGACAAGAATTTTTTGTTCAAATTATGGAATAACATTTATTACTGTCTCTATTAACCCTTAACTGGTCTGGTATCACATTTGTTACGTAAATGGTCAGGCGTCGTCTCAGAGTCTACTATTAACAAAAATAAAAATAAAAAACAAAACCAAAAAATAAATTAAACATTTTATTGAACTATGATGAACATTATTCAACTGGAATATGTAAAAAAAAATAATTAAAGCATAAAAAAATACATAAAATAATAATAAAAAAAAATATCATGCTGAAATATTGAAGACAACTTATTTGTATATTTTACCCTAAAAAAAGGCTAATACAATATAAATCGGTTATTTGACTATACTAGGTTTTGGGACAATCAAGTTTATCATCATATCTAAGAAAAATAAAAATCTAAGAAAAATCTTGGCTTCCAGCAAGAACTAAACTTCATCGCATAGTCATTACAAACAGGTTTTGTACGCATGTTAGACAAACGAGCTTTTTACATTGCATGCACAGGTATTTTGTCATTCTGCGCTTTTTACTAGGACACAAGTGACAAATCTTACGTTTCTCCAAAATCAGATCTTCTCTGTTCATGTCTGTTGGTTCTTCTGAAATTCCAAGTATTCTTCCAATGGTGGAACGTATTTCTCGTGGAATACTTGTAATCGCGAAACGTCTCTTCATATGATCTTGCACTAGTTGGCTGGCTAACTGCAAACCAAATATACTTTTTTCCTTTATTATTGGATTATTTTTAAAACATTGATGTAGAATATATGAATTTATAACGGAAATGTCCAAGAGGCGGAAAAAAATTGCCAAAGGCCAGATACTATTGTAATAGGCGATTTTAATATAGACATGTTATGTAATACATTTTACCAGACAGTTATCACAAATTATTACAGCAAATGGACTAAAGCAATTAATTAATGAGGCAACCAGAATCACAAACAATAGTGCAACACTTATTGATCTATTAATAACTAATCACGATGACATATCATTTAAGGTAAACCATTCTCCAAAAATAACAGATCATGCCTTTATAACAATAAACCTACAAATATCAGATCATGAACTTGACAGAACTACTCGGCTGTTAAGAAACTCTAAAAAGTATGATGAAACCTTTTATCAAAACCTATTGATAAATACTGAATGGAATAATAGCATTACAGATGTTAACATTCTGGCTGAGAATCTAACCAATACTATCACTGGTTGCTTGGACACAATCTGTCCAATAATAGAAATTGTATTACCTATTCAATATGCAGATAAAAAGTGGATCACGGAAGACATTTTACAAGTAATGAGAGAAAGAGATAATGAATATGAGGCAGCTCGGATAACAAATAGTGAGGACAACTGGAATGCATATAAAGAAAAAAAGAAATAAAGTTACAACAATGATAAGAAAACAAAAACAGTATTACTATGAACAAAAAAATAGACAGCTGCAGAAATGACTCAAAACTAATGTGGAACACACTGAAACAGATTACTCGGACAAGAAATCAGAACACACCTAAGTACATTAAGTTTAACGATGAGAAAGTCTACAAAGAGTCGGACATAGCTGAAAATTTTAATGTTTACTTTATTGAAAGTATCGCGGATATTACTCAAAATATACAAAAATATAACAAGTATGAAGCTAAAGGTATTAGAGGGGAAAATGCTTTTAACGAATTTAAGCAGATACAAATGAATTAGTTGAAACAACTTGTTATTGAATTACCTAATAAAATGGGTAGCGATGGAATATCAACACAGATAATTAAAACTTCGTTTCAGGTTATTGGAAATAGATTCCTTAATGTTATAAACAGCTCAATGCAAACAGGGGTCTTTCCAACCATTTGGAAGAGCTCAGTTGTAACACCAGTTCCAAAAATTACAAACACTATATTGAGTGAACAACATCGGCCTATAAACTCATTACCCATATTTGAAAAAATGTTAGAGTTGGTAGTAAAAGAACAATTAATTGGCTACTGTGATGCAAACAATATTTTAATACCTATGCAATCCGGATTCAGAGAAGCACATTCATGTGAAAGTGCACTACAATGTATACTAGATGATTGGGCAAACCAAATTGACAGTGATAATATTATTGTGGCGGTATTTTTGGACTTCAAACGCGCATTTGAGACTATAGATCGATGTCTGCTTCTAAGTTAAAAAATATTGGTATTGAAGGCAAAGTGCTAGAGTGGTTTACGTCATACTTGACTGATCGGTATCAGAAGACAAAATTTGGAACAAGTGTATCTAGTGATAAGAAACAGAATTTGGAGTGCCACAAGGTTCTGTACTTGGACCGGTATTGTTTATTATTTTTATAAATGATATTATTGAAGCCATTATGATCTGTAAAATACATCTCTTTGCAGATGACACAATGTTATATATATCAGGGAAAAATATCAATGAGATGGTAAGCACGATGAATAATGACCTTAAAAATGTATATATGTGGCTAAGTGATAACAATCTCAAAGTAAATATTGATAAATATAAATGGATGGTACTAGGAAAAAAGTGTAAACTAAGAAATATAGATAATAACAACATTAATATTAAATTAAATAATGAAATGCTAGACAAGGTAAAGGAAATAAAATATTTAGGAGTAATATTAGATGAACAACTAAGCCTCAAAAGTAATGTAGATTACATTGTAAAGAAAGTAGCAAAGAAAACAAATTTCCTACGGCGAATATCCAGGGATGTATCAACGTTTACAAGACTAACAATCTATAAAAGTATAATTGCACATTTTGAATATTGCTCAACCCTATCACTATATCTAAATAACAATGAACTACAGATATTACAAAAAATGCAAAATAAGGCAATGCGAATATATATGTGTATGTTGAACCAATAAGTTTCTTGTATTCGTACTGGTATTTTTGCTAAATAGAACTTTTCTAGTATATGAATGGTACTTACTAACTTAAATATGATGTAAATAATATCAACTATCTATTGAAACATCGCATCATGTGTATACAGATATTTTTATAGTTCCTTGCTTGTGTTTTACATGCTTTATCTATTTATTTATTTAATATTTATTTAATACCTTATTTTGTATTTTCCTTTATTTTATTTTATATTTTATATTTTGTATTTAATACTTTGTTTATTTTTTTATACAATAGTTATATTATACTTTACTTATGCTTACTTTATAACATGCTTATGCTTTATTATGGTAGGTTAAAAATTGTACAGCAATTATATGCTAAATAAAGATTTCATCATCATCATATACGAGTTCAGCGATTTGAGGTGCTTTTTGAACATTTTTCGTCTAAAGAATCTACTTCGCCTTTATTTTCATTATAATAGGTAATGATTTCTGGCTTATTTGTAGTACCGTAGCTTTTCCAACTTTTCCCACATGGGAAATCAAAGTGCATTCTTCTCTAAATCCATAGAGTGTTGATCCTACTGTTCTTTTCTTGTTAAGTAGAAAATATGATGGTATTTCGGTCTTGTTTTTTTTTCATTGTGCCCATGTATGTCAATTTTTTTTCCTCAAAACATCCACTAGTTGTATCGAAGTATACCAGTTGTCAGCTGTAATATTACTATTTCTGTTGAAAAGAGGTACAGCTAGGCATATTACAGCTTGAGTAGGCTCAAAAACTTTTGATCTTCACTACTGAGGCCAAGTCCGTCCGAGTCCTTTCCGCTATAGATGTAAGCATTATATAAATAACTATTTCGCACATCGGTAAGACATTGAATTTTGATTCCGTATTTTGCTGGTTTGTTTGGCATATACATCTTAAATCTACATCTTCCTCGGAAACTTACAAGCATTTCATCCACTGTAACAGACCCACCAAGCCCATAGACACTTTGACAGTTTTCTATAAAAGTGTTGAATATGAATGAAATTGCTACAACTGGATCATTTTTCTTGCGTTCCTCTCTAGTTTCATGATCATCGAATCGTATGGCAGCAAAGAAAACAGAAAATCTCTTCTTGCTCATGACATCTAAATATGTCTCGCCCAGTTCCGTCGGTTGCAAATAAGTGGTCTATATTTTCGTGATTTGAATTGAATATTGCCGTGTACACTAGAAGTCCTAAAAATGCCTTTAGTTCGGTCATATCATTTCTCTAAGATGATATTTAGAATGAGCGGAATACCTCTCACGCATCATATTTAACTTTTTGTATATATTACAATATTATGTAAGATGTCATCACTGAAAAGCAAATTCCAAACGGATAAAGCATCAGCAGTTTCATACGGCATTTTTGCATTTGCTTTTAGAGTGAGAACTTTTATAATTATATTGTGTTTTCGAGTTCTAGACGAAGAATAAACTTCTGAAGTAGACCATCTATATCTATTTTTACCATACACATACGTTTTTCCACCATTAGTTACGTCAACTTCATCTTCTCCTTCAGAATCCCCAGAATCAGATAATTCTGAAGTAGTTTCATGTTCGGAATCAATATTATAATCTTCCGGCACATCATCCACATCACTTTCACTGTCATATTGTTCGTCATACCATTTTTTGAAGAGTTTCTTCGTAATCTTCATCTCCTAAATGTACACGTCTCAATGGCCCCGCCATATTCACAACATATTGTGACGTTATTATATTTTTGTCATATTATTATAGATAGCATTATTACTTGAATTTTGAAATTATATTAATAATAGATTAATTTAAAATCAAACAGCAAAAAAAAGTGGAAAACATCTAGTATGTACAATTTTTCAAAACATAAAAGGCGGAACATTGGGAAAGGATAATCATTCTCGTTGACTCAGCAACACTATTTAGTGCCTCGTAAAAGTTGTAAAAACGGCCTTGAACGTTGGAACTTCAGGAATTCTACATGCTTTTCCCTTGTATTTTGTATAATTCTTGTGCATTTTTCTCACTCAATTCAAGCAATTTCAATTTATTTGGCATGATTTGTGAGAGTCGTTTTGGTTTTTGGTTCTTACATTGGTATGTGAATTAACTTGATCATTATTATTGACAATTTTTTTTGGTGGTGAATTGTGGACATAACATTGTTATCCTAAAAGGTAAGGGCATATTTTATTTGTTTTAAAATTTATGCAAATTTTACATACTTAACATAACCTTAATTTTCTGTTCATATTATTACATTTTTACATTTACATTTTTAGGAGGTATTTTTATTATTGGTTTCAGTTTGGAGGCAATATTTTCTTTAGAAGCATGTTTCAGTATTAATTAAAAAAAGGTTAGTTTTTTAAGCCCTTTTAAAAATAATAAATTAGAAATTTCAGAGAATGACATTAAAACAGATTTTAAAGAAAGTTCTGTCTCCAGGTTAAAAATTTAAATTTGTGACAACATAACAAAAAGGAAATATGTATATTTGATGAATAAATTCCATGGAGACAATTATTGACACAATTGTATCCAAGGAAACTATCTACAGAATAAATTTAATGAGATTGAAAGATAAAAATAACAGATCACATGCACTTTTATATGCAATGATAATGACATGTTCTTTTATTTCTTAATACGAGATATACGGAGTGTTAAAAAATAATACATGTTTTTCGAGTTTATTTCAAAAAATTTTAAACATTTAATCAAGATGATACTTAAAATTTCAAAATATAACCTTTTCTAGTAGTTGTACGTTAAATTCTTTTTCAAGAAAAAATTAAGACTACAAAATTATAAATTTAGAATATAAAAAGTGACAAAATTAAGAAAACTTATGTGTTATCAAAAGAAAATGTTTATTTATATTAATAGCATAACATTTTATTTATTTATAGTCATTTTCATATTAACTCATTTCTGTACATAATTATCTGAAAATGGCAAAATAAAATTGAAGAGAAACCATAATTAGCAAGTACAGAACACATTTTAAGATTAGCTGGATATTTAAAAAATCTTTCAATTAATCTAAAGTGACCTTTTTATTTTTTAACCCTTTCAGTCACAACTTTTTTTAATAATCAGAAAATTCTAAAATTTTTATATGAAATGATCTATTTTTTCTATAGGGCTTTTATCAGTTTTTTCCTCGATATAACAATTTTCAAATGACATATGACATGTCCATTTTGATGGACATTGTGACTTACAGGAGATTTACCAGAATAGCCAAAAAAAAAACAAACTCTGATATTAAAAAAAAAAAAACGTTAATCTGTCAAGTTTTTATTTGTAGTATATCTACATAAAAATGCAATGACATGTAGACATCCGTTTTCTTCAGGTTTTCTTTGATACTTATTTTTGTCTTCTTCTGGTTGTCGTTGGTCGTTATTTCCACTTTCTTTAGGTTCTCTTTGGTAGTTATTTTTATTGTCTTCAGGTTCTCTTTGGTCGTTTTCTTCTAAAATTTCTTATTCTTGCATATCGTTGTCCCAAAATATTTTCGCCTAAATCGGGAAAATCGCTTATATTCCCTATATCGTCAAAATTGTCCTCATCGTCCGAAAAACCCAAAATTACCGAGTCGTCGTCATTCATTAGACATTCCAAAAGCTGTTTGTCTGTCATAGGCCGCTCCCATTTCTTTTTTTTACTTGTTGAAAGCAAATTTTCCATTTTTTTTATATCTAAAAAACAATAAGTCATTATGTCCATTATAATGGACATAATTCAAAGTTCTATATCAAGATATTATTAGAAATATTCTAGCAATAATTGCAAAAACCAACTAATATATCGTTTTTACTTACCAGCAGTGATAAATAACACTATTTTTAATAAAAATTATTGTTTTATTGCGTATTTTCTTGCGCACATGCAAACAGGTGTATTTGAGAGTTGAAAAATGAAATAAACACAACTGCAGCAAAGTCTACCCCTTCGATAATAGATGATGTCCCATGTTTTAAATGAGTGCCTTATGCATGTCCTAACACATTGACAAAGTTACTTGTTTAAAAATATTGGGTTTTAAATTTATAAGATTTATAGATACGATGACTGAATGGGTTAAATAGTTTTCTTTTTGCAGATTCGAGAGTAGTTAAATATTTCGCAAAAGTATGTTATTTTATTGCATATAGTGGCGACAAGAACCTATTATATATTGAAAAAGTTTGGAAAGACAAAGAGTTATGGGAAAAAAAATGGTACTGAAGTTAGACAAATTCTATCTCTATTGTGTTCTTCCAGAAATTATTAGAAAAAGTGTTATTCGTGGGAAAAAAATGTACCTATCCAGCTTACATATAAGAGGCACAAGGTAAACAAAGAATTCTTAAAATAAACATAAATTGAAAATTATTTTGTTGTTTCATTTACTTTTTCCAGTTAATTACCACTGAAAAAAAATATATTCACTAAATAATAAAATAATAATAAATAGTAAATCAGCTAAGTATTCTTCATTTTTTATTATTTAACTGATAGGGAATAAAACAAGAACATGTGATATATGAGATTAAAACATTAAACGCTGGGCGAAACAGTGTATATTAAAAAAAATTAAAATCATTTAATCAGATTATTGCCGAATTAGATTGTAAAATGAAAGCAAATACTGGTGTGTATGGATTATGCCTGCTCCACCTGTAGTGAGAACTGTCATCTATACTCCACATAAGAAATCTGCACATAAGTATATCATTTGCATTCCTTTAACGCTTGTTCGACTTGAAAGAACTCTCGCTGTATACTGATATGTGACGTATGAGAAAGTGTTTTAAATACTTTTTATGCCTCTTATTACTAGTTTATGACTAAAATTATTTACTAAAAAAAAAAAAAAGGATTTGGTGAAGGAACCCTTTTTATGCCTAGATGATAGGAGCATCAATTATTTTTTCTTTTTAACCATTTTAAGTTTTTTAAAATAAATTGCAAATATAATGTAAATAACTAGAATAATTGTGTGCAAATCTCTAATAGGACATCAACCAAAATAAAATGTTTTGTTGGTTAATATCATCCGGTGTAAATAAATTTTAAGATTTTTTATATATTTTTTAATGTTATGCAGTATTATTCATTTTATTTTACTGGGGAGTAAGTACAAAACATTAAAATTTCACAAATTCTTATTAATGCTGTCATCAATGATCATAATTCATCAATACTTTCAGTTGTTTACTAAATTTAAAATTCCCGCACTTTTGATTCATTCATTTTTCATTATCCATTTACAATTCAAATTATTGACAAAAAAAAAAGGATTCGGTGAACCCTTTTAGGTATGTGTAAATGGCACTTGAAATCTAGAAAATGTTTTTTTTGCTAGATGTTTATATCACCTCCATGAATAATTTAAACATCGATTAGTAAAATATAAAATGAAAATAAAAGTAATAGCACAAATTCGATTTTTTTTAAATAGATTTTCAAATATAATATAAATAACTAGAATCATTAAGCAAATAAAATATTTAATACGACAACAACCAATAAAATGTTTCGTTGATTAATATAAGTAATTTTAAAATTTAAATTTTTTTTTTAATATTATTCAAATGTTATTTATTTTATTTTACCGCGGAGTACAAAAAATAATAACATTTCGCAAATTCTTGTTGATGCTGTCGTCATCAGTTGTTTACTAAATTTAGAATTACCGTACTTTTGTTTCAAACATGTTTCACCATTTCCTTCATAAAAAGTGCCAGCGCCCCCTCGGGGAAATGTGATAAATTTGCTCTATTATGATGACTCATGAGATTATTAACAAAACGTATTAGGAAAACTATGGTTCATAAAAACAGTTTTTTGGCAATTTCTTTACAAAATACAATTTTAATATGTATGCAGTATCTGACAAAGTGAATTTTATTATTTAATTTATTACCTTAAAATTATATCAATGAAGGCCTACTTCAATATTTTTTGCAAAATAAGTATGCAGTTTAAAGAAAAAAACGGTGCTTCTTTAAGTTACAGGGACATCAGTTATAATACTGGTCATATAGTATTTTTCTATTTGGTCTTTATAACAAAGTTATATATCAATACAGTCTTGATTTGAATCAATATTGACGATTTTTAGGCAACCAGATATATACTCGATTCGTGCCCTTAATTTAAGAGGTGGATAATATCTATCAGTGGCGGCTGGTGAATTTAGGTTGTACCATATCTCAGTATTGGAGCATGGAACCCAAGCAATATTTGAAGGCACGACTCTCAGTACTGATTGAAGAAGTTTTGCAGAAAAGAAATTAAAAAAAAAATTGAGAAAAAAAAGTTACAAAAATGTGCAGCCTCCCCAGATTACTTCTAGACCATTAGTAAAATATTTGCAAACAATTTTTTTTTTCGTAATCAGAAGGAAAATTTATCACTTTTTTTTTGGGTTTCGAAAATTTAATTTTTTTGTAAAGTTATGACATTTTGAAATTTACACAATGAAGAACTTAAATTTCAAAGTGTCATAACTTTATAAAAAATCAAAATTTTCGAAAACAAAAAAAAAAAACGGGGTGATAAATTTTTCTCATTACAAAAAAAAAAGTTTGCAAAAATTTTACTAATGGTCTAGACGTAATCTGGGAAGGCTACGCATTTTTGTAACTTTTTTCTCAATTTTGTTTTCAATTTTTTTTCTGCAAAACTTCTTCGGTACTGTTCGTGCCTTAAAATATTGCCTGGGTTCCATGCTCCAATATTGAGATATTGTATAACCTAAATCCACCAGCCGCCACTGATACCTATCTACATTTGCAAAGTGAAACATTTTCCGTTTGTATATATTGGGTGTTTTCTAAGTGATATCGAAAATATTCTTGGACAATTTTAAAGAAAAAGTTCTTATGAACATCCCAATAAACATTTCAAGTTGTAATTTGGTTACACGACCAAATTTTGAGTTGTAATTTGGTCATGACCAAATTTTGAGTTGTAATTTGGTCATGAGACCAAATTACAACTTGAAATGTTTATTGTGATGGTTTCAAAAATGCTTACCTTTCACAGTTAAGCAAAATAAAAGTTTTGAATATTTTAAAATGGTTTGACTTACTTTGGTCATATTTCGCATATAACCAGTAGGACCTGGAGGCTACAGCTTTATTTTTTGGGCCACAAAATTTGGACCACAGAATTTGGACACAATAACTTTATTGTAAAGGTGGGTTTACAGAGAACCCCGGAAAATACGCCTACTCACTTCTAAGATATGCGTTTTAGTTTAAAAAATTTTTTACAATAAATAAAAAAATGGTGGGCTGATATAGGATCTCGTATATGGCTAATTATTATTATACCATGTGTATTACTCTTTAACTGAGTCTTGATCTATTGAGTGAAACCATAAAAATAAATAAATAAATAAAAAATAAAATGCTATTTAAGAATTTTTAGAGGTTGCCTTTTCAACTGTAAGAAATCTCCGAGTCGATGTGAAACAGGATACAGTTTCTATCAAAAACCCTGTTTTGAGATAGAATTTGCATCAACACGGATCATTTGGTTTTAATTGTGCTGCGAAATCAATGATATCAAGAATTACATCTCTGAAAAGTGTAAAAGATTGTCACAACCTACAATTTTCACTAGAATCAGCAGCAATAAATAAGATGCTCTCGATATTAAATTCTGATTGCTCTTAGGCAATTAGTTTATAACCACCAGTATAGATAAATAGGTTGTTAAACATAACCTATTTTTACACCACTATAATTTTGACATAAACAAAAAAAATATGTTATCTCATTAATATAGAACCCACAATTTTTGTGAACACTGAGAATTTGTAGATAATTTTAACTTTTCAAAAATCCGACGTCATCAATGAAACTAATGATACTAGTATATGTTGTGAATCTTACCCTTACCAAGTTCATCTAGAGGAATATCTTCTGTATTTTCACCAGTAACTGTAACACTTCCAGTGGAGTCCTGAAAAATACCACTTTTTTTTCCAGAGCCATATTTTTTTGAAGGGCTAACTCCTTGAATCAACTATAATAGAAAACAGTGGTAATATTTTGTTTGCATTTAAAATGACAAAATACTTTATATTTTATATATATATACTTATATAAATAAAACTTTGAAACCTGAATTATAATCCATCATTTAATGCCTGCTGTTACTTCTTTTAATTAGAATTTTTATAATATTCAATAAAGTATTTTTGTCCACATCTAATATATATCACCGTTACCCATTAAATACAAAGTTAAAAGAAACATGTTTAAAAACAAAAATGGCAGAAACCATGTTAGTAAAAAGAAAATGAAAATAAAATACATACTGGGGTATTTTCTCCAAGCTGAGCTTGTTGTTTTTCTTTTTCTATAGATTCCTAAAAAAAATCATCAAAAAAAGCAAAGCATTAGGAAAACTTAAAAGAATATTAGTAAACACATATAAAAACAATGGGATAAAAGATATTTCTTAATATAACTCAAAAAAATGGGTAACTGTTAATAATTTATTTGAAACAAAACGCAGGCTTATTTTTAAAACTCATATTAAGTATTTCAATTTTTGAAAATAAATATTTTTCAAATAAATTGTTTCAACATAAAATTACTAAAAAAAAAAAAATGTATCAATATTACAAAAAGTCATTCAAAAAGAAATAAACATTCAAAAATATCATTAAAAAATACATATAAATCCTCATTAGAAATTTTAAATATCTGAATGACTCCTTGAATATTCTAAATGGTGCTTACTCGAACTTTTCGAGTAGCACTTCGCCATCTTTTTTTAGTAGTAGCAGAACGCATTAGTTGCCTCCTTGATAAACGCTGTGACATCTGGCGTCCCAAATGACCAGAAAAACTACCTTCCAATCTAGAGAAAGGGCCTTGCTTCTTTTGTGACTGAAAAGTTAGTAGTTGAGTTAGTAAGATGTCTTCCAAAAACTTGTAACATTTGATGTGTTAAGAATGACGAATGTGAAAATTGTGCTGATACGCCATGCATTTATGTTATTAAAATTAGTTTAGTGTAATAGAATCATGTGTTGTACATATATGAAAATTTTAAAGTAGGTATTGGTCAAAATGGCTGCTTACAATTTAATCACTGCTTTAATAAAATCATAAAAAAAAGACGAACAGGAAAAAAATTGTAAGATAAAAAAACGGCTTTATACATTTATTTATAAAAAATATCAATATTTTTAATAAAAATAAACAAACACCTATTACCCAAAATAAAATACAAAATTATGCCAATTTATGAACAACTTATATTCATAATGTTATCTTATTTTCAACAAAAAATGATCATTATTGACAAATAAGGCAGTTTCATCTAAGTAAATGAACGTTACTGAAATTTTTCAAGAGGGCATAAAATTACACCTTGAACACCTTTTCTCAGTGAAATATTTTTCTAACAGATACATTCCTTGACATTAAGTGGGGTTTCTCATATGAACATCTTTAAAATTAGTTCTGGGAAGTTACATCCTCCTAAAACGTGCATATTAATACACCATTGCCGAGATACAAAGTGTTGATTTATCTCCATGAAACATTTTTTGGAATACTGACTCTCCACATAGATATATTAAGATGAAATTCAGTACACTTGTTGAGTTTTAGATTGAAATTATTTTCATCATTAAAAATTTAGAATGCCATTACCAGTCACATGGGTACGGATGATGAGCTACAAATTTATATCGAAATATTCATGATAGAGAGCATTTTTTTCAATTCGAACCCATTTTATGGAAAACAATCCTATTCTAAGCTCGAGAATTATGAGAGAGAAAAGAATAAATAGTATGAATATGCAAATCGTTTATTTTTGAGTCGACAATATAAAGAATTTTCATAAAAACTGCTGGAAATTACCTCCGCCAGCCATGATACAAGAATCCATTATTTTCCTTATAGACAGGCTAACACATTAAAAAAATACCAAGACTGTTTCGTATTGTTGCACAAGCATTAATAATCCGGTTTCAAAAATCTTCGGGAGCAGTATAAACTAATGATTTTAAATGCCACCAAGCAAAAATCCAGAATACTAAGATCTGGTGTTAAAAAAATGTAGAGGATTAAGATTTGGTAATCGAGGAGGGCATAGTCTTGTTTCAGAATCGGGTGGAAAATATGTCAACAGACTTCAAATTTCATAAAAAAATATTGGTTCTTTATAAAGTTACACTATTTTGAAAGTTTACTTTAGATTAATTTTTCTCTGTGCAAATTTCAAAAAGATGTTACTATAAAGAAGCAAAATTTTTTGATAAAATTTGAAATCTGTCGACAGACATTTTTACACCTGATTCTGAGGAAAAACGTTTTGCAAATATTTTACAAATTGTCTAAAAAATAACCTGGTGAGGCATACAATTTTTGCAACGTTTTTTCGCAAATTTCAATTGCTATTTTTTTCTGCAAAATTTTTTCATTTAGTTTTGATAGTTATACCTTAAAGAATCACTTGGATCGCATACTCCATTATGAAAACCTAAATTTTACCAGCCACTACTGATTTCCAGCCATTGTAAATATACCTTTTTTTATGTTGTTGATTCAAAAATAAGTCATTTGCAGATCCATACTTTTTTCGTATTCCTCAAACTCAACGCATTTAACAAAATACAAGAAGACCTATTCTTTGGTTAAAATAGAATTGGTTTTCATAAAATGGATCGAATTAGGAAATAAAAAAGCTCCATAAAAATTCTCATTAAACGGGGTGTTTCTAAAATAGGGTTCCAAACTTCTACAGGGTATAGTATTCATCAAAATAAGTCAAAAAGTTCTTATACACATGTGGCATAAAATGCATCCCTAGGGAATTAAAGGCCCTTAAAGTGATTCGGATGAAACTGTCTTTTATTATTATTATTATTATTATTTGAGGAATGGTAAAAGATAAATAGATACAATTTTTGGTATTCACTTAATTTTTCATGCTGAACAAGATGCGTTAGTTTGTTATTGGTTATTAAAAGCATGGGCGCTCTTTTTTTTAGATCAATTGTCTTTTAATTTTTACCATAAATTTAGAATTTTTGGACATTTTTACTTAAAAAGGACCCATAATTTTTAAACTCAATTTACTCGATAACAGTTGCCGATATCAACTTAAACAAGTAAAAATATCCAAAAATTCTAAATTTATGGTACAAATTAAAAGTTGAACAAAAAGGGCGAAATACCTTTGCCCTCCCACCAAAACGGACGCCATTGATTTTAATAACTAAAAATGAACTAGGGCATCTTATTTAGCATGAAAAACCAAGTCAATGCCAAAAATTTTGTTCGTCTTTTACCGTTCTTCAAATAATAGAAAAAGAAAGTGCCTCTAACTCCCTAGGGATGTTTTATGCAACGTTTATAAGAATGTTTTGACTTATTTTGATGAGTACTACATGTTGTAGATGTTTGGAACCCTATTTTAGAAACGCCCTGTATGCATGTTGTGTTTAGCTACTTTAAAACGCTTTTGACAGATCTGCGCAAATCTGATAGCGGAGGCATATGTGGTTAATGCAGTGCATAAGCAGTGGTAGTTTAGATTGATATCAGATATGTATTAGTATGTTATATGGTAGCCAAAACATAAATATCAAAGGTTAAATATATTGAAAATCGGCATTGGCCTAGTATTAATTAATCTGTATCATAAAATTTACTAAAACAAAACGGAATAACTCTGATTATGTTTTAGGACATTATCATAATGGACAATTAAAATTTGAAACTATACTTGGCAATACTGATATATACATACATATGGTGTGCTCACAAATGGGGTCGCCATAAAGAAAAACATTTTTAGTATGGATTTTACTCAAAAACTTATTTGTATATTAATCTCTGCTTCTCACGAAATGTCCAAATTGGTAATAAAATTTAATTTTAGTCTTACCAATACATTTTACACTAAATAAAACTAACATAATATAAGAGGTGGGTACAATTTTGTATTAAAAACTTTAAAAACAACAACAGATCAGTTTCAATTTATCTTCATAACCAATAATTTAGCAAAAAATACCTCAACTGAGTTTACAAGACATCCACAAAATTTTACATTTTCAAAATTAATTTTCTCAGTAATTAATGACCCCCTTTTCCTAATTTAAAATTTAAGAAATGTATTTGAAGTCTTGTACTTGTTTTATTGTTTACCTAAAACTTTTACACTAGCGCATTCTGATAAAATGACAGTGTAAAATACAGGAAACTATAGGTAGTTTATTATTAGCAATATCATATTAGGTTTGAAAGGATGCTTACATAATACCCAAATAATTAATTTATTTTTTTCTAGAAATGCCATAATACGAATTGTTTGACGAAAAGTTTAAAAAAATTTGTGTAAATATTGGTTCCTTATTAGTCTAAGCAATAGTGGCAAATTCGACGATGAAAGGTTACTGTCTGCCAGTCGGTAATCAAAAAGACCATATGAGTACCATACTTTCTCTTTTAAAATTTTTTTGGTATGGCGGACGAATACGGAAGGGGGAATCTTTTATCGTTTTAAACGAATGGTTACTGATATTTGTCCGCATAGGTAGTTAGTATATGTACTCCACATACCCCAATTACGCTGGCAGACAAAACTTCCGGTAGGCGCGCGGTAACCGGAAAATGTAAAAAAAAAAAATTGTTAGTTACCCGACCAAACCTAGCGCAAAATGTTTGTTTTGGTGTGTACAGTACTGTACTGTAGTGGCAGACATTTCTATCAGTCGGTTTTTGAACAATTTGCCATTAGTGACGAAAAATAGATCAAAATTTGAAATGTTGATAAAAAATAGTTGAAATTAAAAAAAACGTCTGCAAAAAAAAATTTCCAGCCAAAGCTCAAATTTTTCATATTTTCTACTGTAATAAATATCCAAAGGATGTTTTTTAATATTTATATAAGAAAAAAAGTACAGACACCAAAAACACAAAAATTTTTTTTACTCTTTAAGGGGGTGGTTTGATTTTTAAATTTGGCAAAAATTTCTGCAGCCAAGGTTAGGGTTTTTTAGTACCTTGTGAACCATAAGCTGGATGGGCAGATGTTTTTTAATTTTAACTGTTTTTTATCAACATTTCAAATTTTGATGCATTTTTCGCCACTTTGATGGCAATTGCTCAAAAAACTGACTGATAGAAATGTCTGCCACTACAGTACAATATTGTACACACCAAAACAAACATTTTGCGCTGGGTTTGGTCCGGTAACTAATTTTTTTTTTCAATTTCCGGATACCGCGCGCCGACCGGAAATTTTGTCTGCCAGCGTAATTGGGGTATGTGGAGTACATATACTAACTACCTATGCGGACAAATATCGGTAACCATTCGATTAAAAAAAAAGTTTCCCCCTTTCATATCCATCCCCCATACCAAAACATTTTAAAAGAGAAAACGTATGGTAGTTATATGGTCTCTTTGATTACCGATTTGTAGACGGTAACCTTTCATCGTCGATTTTGCACCAAATTTAAAATTATTCATAAATTTCTTTGCTTAGACTATATAATAAAAGTATTTGAGGGGTTTCAATACAACATTGCCATTTTTTTTCTTCTTTTTTTTTTTAATAACATTTCAGGATTTTGAAAATTTTAGAGTAGTTTCTAGTACACAATTAAATTATAATTATGTTTTAATTAAGCTCTATTATAAAAACATACCTCTGGTGTCAAAAGCCCTTTTGATTCAAGAGCTAAAACATAATACAGTAGGTAGAGGGCTATTGGATTAACAAATGATGCCCATTCTTCATCAGCAAAAACAAAGTTTCTTTGATCGTCAGTATTATTTGAAGGAACAATTATAAGTGGTGTCAGTCCAAAGTATCTGCAAAAGAATTCATATTACAAGATAACTATCTAAATATACTTTGATTTTTTAGAAAGCAATGATACTATAAATACTTTAAGATAAGTTTAATAAATTTCATGTAGAAAACTCATTTTATTCTGTGGATAAATTTTTAAATTTTCAGCTGTGTATTTTATCTAGCAAATTTGCAGTGAAGAATAAAATAAAATTTTAAAACAGTGTAACTTGATAAAAAACACAATATTTTTTGTTAACATTTGAAATCTGTCGATACATTTTCCACCTGACTCGGAAAAAATTGTTTTGAAAATATTTTATAAATTATCTAAAAAATAACCTGATGAGGCACACAATTTTTTTAATTTTTTTTTCACAAAGTTCAATCGCAATTTTTTTTGCAAAACTTCCTCATTTAGTCTTGACAATTATGCCTTAAAGCAGGCATGTCAAACTCGTTTACCACCAAGGGCCACATTAACACTCTCACCGCCGGTGTAACATTAATGTGCACCCCGTGGTTGCAAGAGTGTAACATAAATGTACACCAACATCGTTTTGTTCAAAACGCTGATGGGCCCCCCGCCCCCCCCCCCCCCCCCCCCCCCCCGGGGGGTTCTTTTTTCCCCCCCCCCCACTAGAGCACAATATTGTCTACACATATAATTAGCATTCATAATGTCATACACTAAAAAAAATTCATAAACATTACAGAAAAAAAATAAGAAAACCACTAAAAAACATTTATATCGAAAAAACTTTTTGCAATAATATTGTTCCTGTACCATTTGATACATCTTCGACGGGCTGTGTTATAGGAAGCAAGTCGATCACTTACGTCAACAGAAAATTTGCTCTGGTCATAATCTAAAATGCACTTTGGTTTCTCTACATCCTTTTGCCTAACTTTGACCAATTTTTTCTCATTATCTAAGTGACAGGTTGTAAGCATCAACACGTCGCGCTGATCTCTCCATTTCACTACTACTAGTCCGTCAGTAATTTCCTTCAAAATCAATTCACCTTTTTTCAGCTTAGCTTGCTTCACTTCTTGAGGGAAAATTTATGTTTTGAACGAAGAGTTCCAATAAGGTGCGTTTGCAATCGGGATGGAAGTATGAAAATTGTCCATATAACGGATTCTACCTTCATTCAAAAGTTTTTTGATTAAATTTAGAACAACACTTTCAGTTGCTGACATGTCGGTTGATTTTTTCCGATATACAGATAATTTCCACATATATACTCTATCTGTGCATAGTTTGCAGAGTTTGATAGCGTAGCGATGTCTCTTTTTGGGTAGGTATTGACGGAAGATTATGCGGCCTCACCAGGGCACTACGGATTCATCAATACAAATCTGTATATACATTTTGAAAATTGTCAATAAATTTTTTCTTAGCCATTATTTATTTTATTTTCATTTTTTATTTTTTTTATTTACAGATTTACAGATCACAGATTTACAGATTCCAGATTACAAATTTACCAATTATACAGATTCCAAAATACAGTTTTTACCGATTATAAATTTAACAATTATATAAATTATACACCTTACAAATTATCACGCATTAGAAATCGTTACAAATATTAATAACTGTTTTAGATTAATAGAAATAAGAAACTAATAATTAACATTGTAAATAATTAACATTGAATATAAATAAGGGTAGAAAAAGCCCACAAAAGATAAACTTGTGGTGGGCATATTGACTATCTTGCACATTCACTATGATAATAAAACACTAGTGGATATAGAACAAAAAAATAATAAGTAAGTACTAAATTAATAGGTACATTAATCCATGGTATACGAAAAAAAAATGACTAATTTCTACTAAGCCCAAAATTAAAAATTTGGGTAACATGTATCAGAAGACAAGTGCAAACATTCATATAATTATAATTTATACTTTGTGTGCTACTATTCAGCTTAATCAGGCTGCAGAATAATTTTAATTATAGTTATACATAATAATTATTTTTTTCAATCTATTAATTTATGTGTAAAGATTCTGGGATGTGATAAGAGCCATTGTTTTATTTTAGATTTAAATGTTTTCTTAACCGCCTCTCAAGTCACCGAGGTAACTCCCAGAAAATCCTAGGATTTTGTGTTGAGTAAAGAGAGACGAGGCCCTACAGTTTATTGTGGAATCCGAACCACATCTAGGGCATCGACAATTCTCTTTCATCTTAATCTGAAACAAATTACAAATAAAATTACTTGCTCCGGGATGGATTCGAACCATCGATATTCGGTACCGAGTACATAGCTATAAGCGGCTACCATGCCCCAAATAAAGAAAAATAATTTAAAAATTTTATTTCCAACAAAACTTCATTATATATTTTGGGACCTAAGAAGTAAAACCATTTTTGAGCTATTGCTTTTGTTACTTTTGGCACGACAAAAGAGACCTGTTTATATCTTGTAGTATAAGGATAACTAATACTAATTTTTGAGCTAGACTTTTTATGTTGAAGAATAACAGCAGTACAAAAAAGTTGTTTTATATCTAATAGATTTACCAAAGACTACAGCGAGTCACTAGGATATAGTGCATTTTTAGAGAGGATCACTTTTAAAATCCATTTTTGTTCCGTTTCTGTGTATTAATTACCTGAAGCAAAGAAACTAACCTAACATTCCTAAATTTAAAGTGTAACAGAAATGTTACATCTGGCATAGGAGCTTCATTTCTTTCCTAGGCCGGTGTAACATTATTGTATACCTCTCAAAAACAAGTAATGGAGGGGGAAGGATGTGCAATAAAAATAACAAAATACGTAAAACCATTCATAAAGTCATTTTACAATGTAATACCATTTTGGCCAACGACGAAAAAAATCAAAATATTAAACGGCGGCGAGAGTGTTACGTATTATACATCAAGCCATGGGCAGTCATGACACAGGTGGGCGGAGTGTACAAATATTCGTCTCTGCGTTGATCCTATTTTATGTGAGACAGGCTATAACCATCAACACTCTTATTGCATGCTTGTCGCTTTTAATGCCGTTTGGCTCTGAACAAAAAAGTGATTTTTATCATATTCACAAAAATTTTCTTTAAAACAAAATTGAAAATATGTGTAAACTACTTTTGTTTCACTAATATTAAATACATAAACCAAGTCTCCGCATATCACTTGTCAACGGGCCTCGTGTTTGACATGCCTGTCTTAAAGTATCGCTTGGGTTCCATACTTCAATACTATGATATGACAACCTAAATTTCACCAGCCGCCACCATCTTTCGGTCAGCGATCATTGTAACCTGCAGCATCTGAACGCCAACGCAATTATATCGCCAACTATCACGCGTGCGATCGCTGCACAAGCCGATTCTATCACCAACAAGGCGCAACAAATATGTGCAGATCCACTTATTTATTAAAGACGGGTCCAATGGCGATCGTGGTCGCAATTGTGTATATCTGTTCTCCACTTAACTACTTTATGAAAAAGTTGCAACAATTTTTTTCTATACCTAATATGTTAATGAATTGATGTTTTGGTTTTTATACTTTTTCTCTCCTTCTGTTTTAACTTGAAAAATTTATAAAATGTACCATACTGTTATTATTACTCATGTAACCTCTAACTCTCCGCCGTAAACATGCTGGAAACCAAAAATTCCGGAAACATCAGTCTCTGAGACCGACATTTTCTGCACTCGATTTGAAAACCAAGTTGACATCATCTGGAGATCATTAAAACTTCATATTTCTCTCAAAATCTGTTCAATTCCGGAAACTTCGGTCCGTCAGAACAAAAGCCGCGCTTGCAATTAAAATTCGTTAGCCTACACAATGTCTCCAACAACACTGAATAGAAGACTCAGCCGTGTAGGCATTCCTGAGCCGACGACCAGATTCACTTACGCATATACGAGTGGAGGGGAAAAAACCAACTTGTCAGTGCGTGGGACCATACGTTTCCTGCGGAGGGTGATTTTGCTGTTCTTACTATTAAAAATTTCTATTAACTATTTGCATCAAAAATGGGCATATTCCGTCAATAAATAAATAGTTTATAGATTTTAAGTTTCCAGTACTGGTTTTAGGAACTAGAAAGTTTATTATTTTAGCTCACATTTTTTACTTTGATTATAAATCAGATTCATGTAAATCAAATATAAAAATATTTCTGGCTCGAATTTATCATATTTAAATTTATTTAATTTATTGTACTTTCATTACATTATTTAATTTTTGCATAATGCTGACTTTAGTGTTAGAGAGACTTAACATGAAGATGGCTTATAAAAAATGTATATAGGTACTTAATTATTTCAATATGACTTTCTTAAATGAAAAACTGCTTCTTTAATTTATATTTTATGAAAGACTGCTTACCTTGCATAACTACTATTTTTTTCTAAAAATTCCTGTGGCCATTGAAACTGGTAGGAATATAATGTACTCAGATGTATAAAAACTACTGGCATAAGACATCGCAGCGCAATTGCGAAACCTTTTTTAATTCCTTATAACATGCCCACCAGGTGGCAGTTGATAAAAATATAAGGAAATAGAGTCCTCCAAGAATAGAAGGGCGTAAGACTGCTGCTGAGCATAGAACTATTAGAACACAATATCTTCCTAAAAAAAAATAAATAAATAAAGAAAGTGAATGCATTTTGGTTTTAAGATTTAGTTTTCTTGTATTTTTGGCATAAAAACTTAATAATATTTGTAACTCTGGATGCTTCTAAAATGAATGTGTCAAATTATATAGTGATATTCTATCAATTCTAATTTTCATATAAAGATTTAAAAATGGTATTTTTTAATACCCTCTAAACACTATTAATAATTCAATAAAATTTGATGTTGTGCCATTGTTTATTTTTAACTTAATTTGGGTGGCGTATAAAAAAATCGTTGAAATGGAATAGGTATTTTTTAGGGTGTGTACTATTTGAATACAGAAAAGTATGCAACCAAGTGGCAAACACTCCTTATTTTGACTGACAATTAGTCTAATCGTATATATTTATAGTGTGGAAATTAAGTAACGCATAAATTCAGTAATTCTATTGATATTAATTTTTTGGAAAAAAATCTCGAAGAGATATAGCGATTTTAACTTCAGCAAATATTTTCAGTTTCTTATGTCATTTATTTTTTTAAGTTATGACGTCATCGACTTTTTTTTAAATGACAACCTATATTTTTTATTATTGATTTTGGTAGTAGTTTTTTTATTCCGGTTCCGACCGTATAAAATTTTCAATGTTATTATTTGAAAAAAAATCGAGAAAAACAGTCTTAAAGTTCAAATAACAAAAATTCATTAATTGGGAAAATTTATCTAGTTGTCTAAGTTTGACGGAAAGTTATCGATCGCACATTCGTTTTTATTTTGAAATTATACAAATAGTTGAAAAATCGAACTAATGTGATACACCGGCAACTAGATAAATTTACCCAATTTAATGAATTTTTATTATTTGAATTTTAAAACTGTTTTTCTCGATTTTTTCAAATAATAACATTGAAAATTTTATACGGTCGGAACCGGAATAAAAACTACTACCAAAATCAATAATAAAAATATGTTGTCATTAAAAAAAGTCAATGACGTCATAACTTAAAAAATAAATGACATAAGAAACTGAAAATAGACTGAAAATATTTGCTGAAGTTAAAATCGCTATACCCCTTCGAGATTTTTTTCAAAAAAATTAATATGAACGGAATTACTGAATTTATGCGTTAATTTCCACACTGTATAAAAGATTACTCTGAATGTATCAACAGATTTTTTTCATGCAATTCCACACAGCATATCATGGATGAGGGAGATACACATGAAATGTCTAGGATAAGTTATGGAGACATACAATGATATCCACAAGTTGTACAACTTTACGATATATCTTATGGACATACAGATGAGGGTTTGTTAGTAGTGCAGTTTCCAACTGTTTGAAACTGTCAGAAACATGGGCATATTGTTGTAGAGATGTGCTTGGTCAATAAAAACATTTTTTAATGCAGAACTCTCGTAATAATCGCGTCTCTATAATAATGAAAAAACTATCACAAATCGTTCCTACGAACAAAGCTATAGCAAGTTATAGTGAATGAAAGGGGATTTGTACCAAAAAAATAAGTACCTCTGACTGGAAATTATTGATAAGTTCTGTTATCTATTGATATATTTGTATTTTTTTTATCGATATTAATAGATGTAAAATGAATTAAAATGCCCTATTTGGATCATGAGCTTAGGAACATAGCTGAAACACGCATGAATGATAAATATTAAAAAAACTATATGACCTATCTGTTTGTTAATCATTTCGATATTATTTTTTGCACAAAAAGATCCCTATTACCAATATTATAAAAGTTTGCTGGTATCAGACAATTACAAATAGAAAAATCTCTTCATCAGTAACACAAATATATTAAGGTTATGATATTCAACTAATTTTCGATAAGTTTAGTCATCGATTAGTCTTACTAATTGTAATATGTTTTTTTTTTAAGAATTAACAATTTTAGAAAGTTTGTTTTATATGTTTGTCTCCTTGTAATTGTTTGTTCTTTTTTTTATTTTTATTCCTGGAGTGGGTTGGAACCTTTGTTGTGAAGATAACACTGACGTAGTTTTCCACGAAACACCAACACACTATATACTGCACTCGCCGCGCGTTTCGCCAACGAAGTTGGCATCATCCAGAAATGATTAAAACTAAACTTATGCTAACAATCTACCCTATTTATACCTAAACACGGTTCACCGACTAACCAATAAAGCGGGCTATTTGAAATAGGCCCTCTGTCATTATTCATACTATTTTTACACTTTATGATTTCCAAGCTTTCAAATGCATCCAGCTGTCTAGTATTTGTTACATTCCTAATTAATTTTAAATTGGTAATATCTATTTTATGATTGTTCTACCATATTTGAGAAGGGCCATATGCTCTTTGAATCTAGTTTGAATTAATCGTCTAGTCTGTCCACATATTTTTGATTACAGTCCTTGCAGCTAATTTCGTAAATCCCCGACTTTTCGTTTGTTTCAATTTTGTCTTTTGGATTGCCTAAAAGTTGTTTCCCGATGAATGAACCACTGTCATACCTACATCTTTAAAAATCCTACCAATACCATGGGTGAATCGAAGATCGAATGGAATCGATACAAATTTCGAATTTCCTCTTTCATTTTTGAAAGGTCGAGAAATTTCTAGGCACTCTTTAAACTTTCGTTTCCTAATTATTTTTTCAATTAAACTTACAGAATATCCATTACTCATAGCTATACCTTTAATCAAGGCCTTTTCTTTTTCAAACCTCTCCCTTATCGAGGGAAGCTTAATAGACGATGGACTAGAAAATTAAAACTCGCCATTTTGTGTTGAGCACAATGGTGAGAGTCCTTAGGAATATATCTTAGAGTACTGGTATCTTTCCTGTATATGTCAAATTCTAACTTATTTTCACTATTTCTAATTATTAATACATCTAAAAATGGTAGTTGTCTAGAGTTTTCAGTTTCATATGTGAATTTAACTGACGCGAAACGACTGTTTAATTTAGGTACATACAAAGTTATCAATATCAGCGACTTTTGTATTGAACACTGCAAAAATATCATCCACATACCTAAGCCAAACCCTGGGGAAATACTCGAATTCTTCTTTTGCTTCAGTCTCGAATCTATTCATGAAGAGACTGGCAATGAATGGTGACGAAGAGTTATCCATTGCTGTTCCTTCATGTTGTTCGAAGAAATTATCATTAAATCGAAAACAAATTTGTTTTATGCAAAGAAAATAGGTGGTGCAATAGTAACCATTTTTGGTAATAGATTTCTAGAAGTTTTTTATAAGGACCATTACTAATCTACTACCCTTTCATAATAGGTGAAATTTTGATCTCCTTTGGCGTTTGTTTATTGTTTCCAAGTGTTCGATACCACAGACCTTGGACTACCTGAAGGATCTACTCGAATTAAACAATCTCAGTCCAAGATGTAGTAAAAGAATATCTTAAACTCACTAAACTTTGCATGAAGCAAAATTCAGCGATAATTTCTTGAACAACATGAAGGAACAACAATGGGTAACCATTCATTGCCAGTCTCTTCATGAACAGTTTCGAGATGGACGCAAAAGAAGAATTTGAGTATTTCCCAGGTTTGGCTTAGGTATGTGGATGATATTTTTGCAGTGTTCGATACAAAGTCGCTGATATTGAAAACTTTGTATCTAAATTAAACAGTCGTTTCGCGTCAGTTAAATTCACATATGAAACTGAAAACTCTGGACAACTACCATGTCCAAAAGACAAAATTGAAACAAATGAAAAGTCGGGGATTTACGAAATTAGCTGTAAGGACTGTAATCAAAAATATGTTGGACAGACTAGACGATCAATTCAAACTAGATTCAAAGAGCATATGGCCTATCTCAAATATGGTAGAACAGATAAGTCTAGTGTAGCCCAACATGCGTTTGAGAACAACCATAAAATAGATATTAGCAATTTAAGATTAATTAGGAATGTAACAAATACTAGACAGCTGGATGCATTTGAAAGCTTGTAAATCATAGTGTAAAAATAGTATGAATAGTAACAGAGGGCTTCTCCCAAATAGCCTGCTTTATTGGTTAGTGGGTCACGGTTCACCGAACCTCGATAGTTCGGTGAACCGTGATAATAGTTTAGGTATAAATAGGGTAGATTGTTAGCATAAGTTTAGTTTTAATCAACTTCAGATTATGCCAACTTGGTTGGCAAAACGCACGGCGAGTGCAGTATATAGTGTTTTGTGGAAAACTATGTCACTGTTATTATTTATTCCCTTTATTAGTAGCTACTTTGGCATGTTTTACACTCATTTAGGTATTTGTATTTTTATACTAAGGAAATATCTAACGAATAAAACAGATGACTTTTTTAAGGCCGCATATTTTAAATGTGGAATACATTTTTTTGCCAGCAGTGACCAAAAAAAAGTAAATTTGGAAAGTGTTTAAAATTTGAAATGACGACGACGGAATGACTTACTATTTTTATTTTGTTTTAGAAGCAACATTTACAAACCCAAAATATATATAAACAGTTAACGAAGTGGAAAAATTAATTAAGGAAAGGCTTAGGCATGCCAAAAAATGGAAAAAAATATATCGGGTGTCAACGGAATCATTAGACAAGCCATAGTTTCAAGAGTTTTCAAGATGTAAGTCTTAAACTTGGCAGGGTAATATATACAAAAAACGGCAAATTTTCCATTATTTGACACATTTCCATCATTTCGAGTTTCCCCAGAAATGACCCCAACTTTGAAATTTTAAATGAAACACCATTTATATTCTTACATTTTTGGATTACGGAGCCGATTTTGCATCTAGAGTACAGTAAATGCACACAAATCAATCAAATGGACCAAAGCGATGAGAGAAAAATAATGTGAGATTTTTTAAATTGGTTTAGTAGCTACGACTAACCAAAATTTCCGAAATGACTAATTTGTAATTATGTCAAGTTTTTCAAATGCAACATATTTTAAACACCCAGTAGTTAAATACTAATTTTTTCACGACAAATTCATTGATATGTTCAAATCGAAACTCGGTTTAATATTAACCCAAATACACAAGTTCTTTGGTAGATAATGATTAAAATATCAAGAAAATATATTTATCAAGTAAGTATGCCGTAGAAATTAAATAAAACTAGATTCAAAACCTTCATTTTGTCAACAAAACAACCAAGCATTATAGATCGTTATCTGAATTTATCCTGTCAATCCTTTATGTACAATAAAGATAGTAATAAAATATATGTGTGATTATTGGCACCGAATATCGAGGTACACAACAATATATTTTAACAATTAAAAACAAATTGAAAGATTAATTAAAAGGTAGTAAATGTTCAAAGTGCATCCTCCCTCCTTCTTGACATTTTCTGGCTCGGTCGATGATACTTGCAAAAACTTCGTGGATACGATTTTGTAAAATTTAAAATGTTTGAGGGGATATATAAAAAACTCGTTCATTCACATAACCACAAAGAAAATCTAAAATGTTTAGATCTGGTGAGCGGGCCATATGTTGCAATTACTGGTCCATTATACTGGTTCACTAAATGGGCTATAACTCGAGCGGCATTATGAGGTGGAGCCCCATCTTGTTGAAAATACATTTGTTCAGAAACTGCAAATTGGTAAGTCCATCTACATTTATTTCTTCAATATCATTTTATAAGAATTCTAAACATCTCCCCTGTCAAAGATCCTTGAAAGAAAATAAGTCAATAATTCTTGTTCCAATCAATCCAGCCCACACATTTACTCCAAATCTTTTCTGAAAATTAACTTGCCTCATTAAGCGTTGATTTTCCTGCGCTCCAATATCTATTGTTTTGTTTGTAGAACATTCCATTGTTGGTGATTCTTGACTCATCAGAAAACAATATCAAAGAAACAAAATTCGGGTTAGCGGTATTGTTTTAAAGTAACTAGTCACAATAAGCTAATCTTCGATTGCCATCATCTTGGTACAAATGCTGGTGCAATTGATATTTAAACGAGCGGTAACCATATTTATTGAGAATCTTTCTTGCTGATTCATGACTAATTTGCAACTCATGGCCAATTTCTCTAGTAGAAACAGTAGGATTCACTTCTACAAAAGCCAACACGTTAATTTCTGTCGCTTCATCAACAATAACAGCTGCAGGATTGTTATCAATTCCTTTCCTGATTTGTTTTTCCACAATTGAAAAATATTGAAAACATGGATGATGTTTGTTCGGACACCCTTGGGCATACAATTCTGCGGCGTTTCTGGAATTCTTGTGGCATTCTCCAAAAATTAATAACATGTCCACTGTTCTATCCCTTGTATACATGTAAAATAATAACATTAATTAAAAAACAACAAACAACAACAAATTTAACGATAAAAAGCAAATTTATTAAGTTAACAACCCACACAAATTATTATCTGTCAAACTTCCTTTTGTTTCCACAGCACACTTTATTATTTGCAGCGTTGTTTTGTTGACAAAATGAATGTTTTGAATCTAGTTTTTTATTCAATTTCCACGGCATACTTGATAAACGTATTTTCTCTAAATTTTAATTCTTATCCACCAAATAACTTGTGTATTTGGGTTAATATCAAACCGATTTTCAATTTGAATGTATCAATGGATTTGTCGTGAAAATTAGTATTTAACTAAAAGATGCTGCCATTTGAAAAAGTTGACATAATTATAAATTAGTGATTTCAGAAATTTTTAGTTAGTAGCTACTCAACCAATTCGAAAAATCTCACGTTTATATTTTTCTCTTACCGTTTTGGTCCATTTTATTGATTTGAGAGCATTCACTGTATTCTATATGCGATAACAAAATATCCCTTAAAAATCAAGTAGTCTCAAAAATGTTATTTAAAACTATGATCGTACTTAAAATGCGTCTCTGGAATCCATAAATGTAAGAATTTACAGGGTGTTACATTTAAAATTTCTAATTTGGAGTCATTTCTGGGGAAACCGGAAGTAATCGAAGTGTCCAATAATGAAAAATTTGCCGTTTTTTGTATATATTACCCCTGCCAAGTTTAAGACTTACATCTTGAAAAATATGGAAACTATGTCTTGTCTAATGATTCCGATGACATCCGGTATAATTTTATACCGTTTTTTTAAATATTTTATATTATAAATATGAAACGAAAAGTATAGTAGATTTAAACAAATTTATTTAGGAAACCAATCCTGTATTGTTTTTTGTGAACAGAAACCTGTAGGATTTTGAAAAGTTTAACTACTTTAAAATTGGTTGAGTCTGTTCAATTTGATCGATCACTCTAACCAATTTTATAGGTATTAATCTTTTGTTCTAGTCCACAAACAATTCACAATATAAACTTAACTGAATATCTATTCATAATCTTATAAACATAAATTAATAAACAACAGACTGCCATTTTACAACAATGTTATGTGAAGTGCTGTTTCAAATTTGTTTCCATAGAAGTATTAGTAGTTTTTTATTTGACTGCAGATCAGGTCATTTATGATCTAATTCAGTTATTCTCATCTCTGATTGGTTTAGAAAGTTTCTTTTAAAATGCCAAACCAATCAAAAACAAAAATTAACTGAGCTGATCTGAAACACTAATGCAAATAAAAAACTACTATTATCTATAAACATCACAAATGGCTCATTTATTGAACCTGAAGATTGTAAAACTACAAAGTCGGTTTATCTATTTATTTAAATTTACAGAAATTATGAACCAAAATTTATTTAGACATGTTTGGTTGCTACCTAGAACAAGTTTTAGGTTTCCAAATCCAGCTGATGTCCATGTTAACCAACTAAACATCGAGTGGCTGGTGAATTATAAGGGTTATGCCATATTTAACAATTGGAGCATGGGACCCATGTAATATTTTAAGATATAGCTAGCAAGACTAAATGAACAATTTTGCAAACAAATTATTACTATTAAAGTTTGTGAAAAAATTTGCAAAAAATGGCCAGCCGACCAAGGTTATTTTGTAGACAATTTGTAAAACATTTTTTTTAATAATCAGAAGGCAAATTTATCGACAGATTTCACATTTCTTAAAAGGAAAAACTTTTTTGTAGTTATTTGGAAATTCGCAAAATTAATAATTTATATAAAACAAAGTTTTAAAATGTCTTAACACTCATAACTTTACAGAAAACGTATTTTTTAACGAAATCTGAAATGTCGATAAATTTCCTGATATTTATGAAAAACAATGTTTTGCTAATATTTAAAAATTGTCTACAAACTAACCTGAATCGGCCAGCCCTTTTGCAATTTTTTTCGCAAACTTCAATTTTTTTTTTATAAGACTTCTTCGTTTATTTTTCGTAGTTTATCTTAAATATAGTGTGGGTCTCATGCTTCAATTGTTAGATATGGCATAACCTATAATTCACCAGTCATCACTTCAAAACACCACCTGTATAATGTGGCCATCCTTTTGTTATTCATAGATGGTCATAAGGTTATCCATGAGGAAACCTATGGATGATTATAAACTATCTTAATGATGTCCAAATTATATCCATTTTTGTCCATAATGTCTATAACTTATCCATAAAGGATACCGATCGGACCTCCAATGAGGTAACCAATGCTGTGACTTTTGAACGTTATAGTGTCCAGAAGACGTCTTTTACTGGGTGTAGGATATTCATCCGCTGGACCACCTATTTCTTTTTGGGATTTTGTATACAGGGTGGGGCAATAGTTCGTCCGACTTCGATATGTCGAGTTCTATGATAGCTAGACACTTGATTTAAAAAAACATAAATAAACTAGACAAACAAGTCTATAACAGGAAATTATTTACGAATATACAGGGTGAGCCAAGACGATTCTACAGGGTCAACTAACACTTTTTTAAATGAAATGCCATGTATATCAGAATATTTTTTGAAACCCCTTTGTGGCCTCCTACCACTCCTGTATTATTATTGACTCTCTTCCCAACCACTTGGATGTAATGATTTTTGTTAAAATTATACCATTAACACGTGTATATTAAAAAATCACTACAGTCACAAGTATCGATTTTAATATTTCGTATGTTAGTACCAGTTATGAGACATCTGTGTATTGACATTCAGCCCTTTTCACTTCCTAAAAATGTGTAGGGTGGCCAAAAATAATTTTTAAATTTACAACTATTTGAACTGAATTTTCTCTCAAATTTTTCAAATGGAACACCCTATATATTTTTGGTTATGTGATGTAAAATTGAGAAAAACGAACATTTTTGCAATGCGTACATCACTATGGCTATTTGTTACCATTTTCGATTTATTGAACAATAACTGCAAAATTTGACAATAAAAATTAAAATAATTTTTTTTTGTATTTTTTTTAAAAGGGGGGGGGGGGGGGGGGGGAATTCAAGAAGATATTATAAAAAGTGCTCCACATGTTGCCCATTTTGATTGACACACATTTCTATGCATCTTTGGAATGAGGTTTCTACTGTTCATAAAATTACCGCAGTGATACTTCTAAAAGCATTTATTATCCCTTTCCTTCAAATTTTGGATTGTTGCTGGTATGATGTTTTTATGGGCATCATGTAACACGCTTATTACCTTCTCTTGAATTGTTTGAAAAAAAACCCTCATTTTTCATTTTTATTGCTGAATTTTTCAGTTATTGTTCAGCCATTTGAAATTGGTCACAAATAGCCATAGGAATGTACGTACAAAAAATGTTCGTTTTCAATCCTACATCACATCGTCTGCAAGTGTTCCATTTAAAAAAAGTGAGAAAATTCCGTTTAAAAAGTTGTAAATTTGAAAATCACTTTAGAAAACCGGTTTTATTATTTTTAGGAAGTGAAAGGGTGTAGTGTCATCACGCGATCATAACTATTTACTATTATATTTTTCTTAAAATCGATAGTTACTGATTGTAGTGATATTTTTAATATACACATGTAAATGGTTCAATTTCAACAAAAAAATCATTAATAGTTGTTTCGAGAAAGTCAATTTATATTTTAGGGTTGAAAACGCTAAAATTGTTTCACAAAATGCACCGCAATATACATGGCATTTCATTTAAAAATTTTACCCCGATCTTGGCAAGTCGTTTTAACTCACCCTGTATGATAATAATACAATTTCCCGATTATAGACTTTTTGTCCCGGATTTTTATGTTTTTTAAATCAAATTTCTAACTATGATAGAATAAAGATAATCAAATCGGACACACTACTGCCCCACCCATATATTATATGAAAATACTGATATGTGCTAATGTGGGATACTGCTTACTCTTGTCCTTATTTATTTTCAGTACATATTGCTAACTGCATATTCTATTTAATCCAAATTAGTAAAGCAAATAAGAGTAAAGGTGGCAGATATTGATGCTGTGATTTGCTTACAGTAAATAAGATTGTATTATAGAATTAATAAAACTGTTTCTCAGTTTGTAAGCAACTCAGAAGCTTGAAAACGTTAAAAATATAATAAGGGACTTAGAGTTGACAAATGTAGAGGACGTCATAGTGTACAATACTGTATTGGTAAACAGAAGCAAGAGTATTGTTGAGATAGTCTCACTTTGGATGTTCGAAAACAAATCATGTTCGGGATCAAAGTTCTGATACAATATTTTTGGTTGCATGATTCCTTTTCTGTAAATAATCAATTTATATTAAGTATTATGGTAATTACAACACTTCTGAAATCGTGACGGTTGAAATTTTGTGGTATTTTTAAGGAATTTCTATCCATAAAAATCAGAAAACCAAAATTTGTCCGGATGACCAAATATGAAGTTGATCTTTTTGAACGAAACTTCTAATTCTATCCTATACACTTACGTATAGCTACTAAGTAAGATAAATATTTTACTTTTGATTTTGGTTGTGTTTGGTTGTGGATATCTGCAGAGTCTTCTCCCTCCTCATTCGAACTACCAAAAGGTCTAGGAACAGTTAATTTTTGCATTACAATAAAAAATCCTACAGATACTGCAAGCATTAAAACTTCTGGAGAAAGCCATACTACAGCAGATATAGGATTTATATGATTCAGTCTTAAAAACCTGCATGTCTGAGGATTTTTCTAACAAACCAATATCCTACAAAATGATCAATAAATATTAATGGTACATATGAAAACAATGCATAAATTATATCATCAAATATTAATACTCCAGGAAATGAATAGGTAGTAAAAATTAAATCGAGTATAATTGATTTTTTGCTGGGTGTTTTTGTGGTCTGTTGAAATGTTGCGTTAAAATCCCCATTAATCCAAAAGTGGGAAACCCCATCTTTAAACAGTGTGTCTTAGAAGTTTTGGCCAATTCCAAAAAAGTTTGTGACGCTATACGTTATAAAATGCTTTGTTTTTTGAAATATGGTATTACAAATGTCACTTAAAGTAGAATTTAAAAATTGGAAAGGAAAGAATGGGTTTTTTTCCAGCATTAATCGAATACTATAGAACCCTGATTTGAAATATGCGAGACAAAACATTTTTGTTGTACATGATGAAATGAAAAAGCGAGTTCCAAAGATTGCAGAACAATATTCCACCTGCCAATGTAAAACAGTCACTCAGCACATTATGCTTGTTAGATTGCCTGTAATTGAACGGTACATATTCAATGTTGAGGCTAGAATTTACAACTAGATTTTATTATTGATTTTTGGAAAATCAATGTTTGTGTTAGTCGAATGCTACCTTGCCATTCATAAATCTATATCAACAAATATCAATATGCCTATAGTAGTAATTCAATTAAACATGAAATAATCAAATTCAACTTGCATTCAACCTTTATATCAAAAAGCTGTTGACACTTTCCCTACCCGGACCGCAGTGATCTTAGTAAAGTAGTCATTCATTTACAAGACTTCCACTTGTTAATGTCGTTTTTGAGATTCATTGGCTCCATCATATCTGGTAACGGAATAGAAGTGTCTTGAACAGACATATGCTAGAAACACCGAAGTACATATTATGATGCAATGGTCATGTGTATGCTGGAGCATTGAGAGCATCCATTTTAGAGCAAAAAGCCTTTTCACTGATGCTGCCTCAAGACATACACTTATCAAATGAAAACGTGCAACTCACTGAAACACTATACTCTTATTATGGATAATGTCTGCAATAAGCCTGCACCTAACCATTTACACTGTACAATGGA
>JANEYF010001387.1:0-75000 GCA_029963845.1 Rhamnusium bicolor
TCTCTTAAAGTTTAAGTTCAAGTTGAATTCAGTCGGCGGTATTATGAGCAATTTTGTATCTAAAAATAATGAATTAGTTTCAACAACTGCATTATACTATAACCTACCAAAGAAGACATGCAAATCTATAGTTAATTCTCGTCAAACTGTAAAGCAAAGTAACATTTGGAAACTTACCTTTATGAGCAGAATGATTTAATACCCTTTATTATGATAACATGCCAACAAATATTTGATTTTTAGTTGATTTCTGATCGATATTTTGGTTGTCTGTCAAAACTACAAATGTCGAATATTAACCGTCAAATTCGAAGGATCTTGCGGAATTTAATCAGCTGTGGCTTCATTCGCGGTGAATTTTCGTCTCACAAACGTATGTAGGTATAATAGAACAGGATCACACTAAGTTAGGGACTTAATACTTTACATTTAATATTATTTCCTATTTTGTCAACTAATTAACAACATCACTTGTTACAGAAGCTTTTTAGTTACATAGTTGTTGTAACAGTATATACGTGGAACATATTTTACCTAGTTAAAGTTAGTGGGCTAATTACCATGGAGCTCTGCTGTCCTGTACATTTAAACTATGCGCTAGAAACGTTTAGTTGTTAGCTTGAATAATGTAGTC
This sequence comes from Rhamnusium bicolor, assembly GCA_029963845.1. Classification (NCBI taxonomy): domain Eukaryota; kingdom Metazoa; phylum Arthropoda; class Insecta; order Coleoptera; family Cerambycidae; genus Rhamnusium; species Rhamnusium bicolor. Next base: position 635 of record JANEYF010001387.1, read on the forward strand.
ATATAGAATGTTTGATATTATTTAAATATCTTAATGCTTAGGACTCGTCTGTTAATGAGATCTTCGGTTGAGGACAAAAATAAGATTTGTATTTTATTTACTTTTCTTTCTTCTATCCTAAAATGAAAACCTTATAGTTATCATTTCAGTTGGATAATTCAATGACTAGAGCAGTAGTCTGTTTGATGGTAAGGTTTTTTTAATTATCTTTTTTTTATAATTTTCCGTGGAAGACATTATTCTTTGAATACTGAATATTCGCAATATTAAGTATTCAAGAATATCTCCACGTGAAATAAAAAAAAAACAAAATTCAAAAAAACTACCATGTTTCTTGTGAGATTTGCTAAATTTTGTAATTTTGGGATTAGTAGTGTCCGAAATATTATTTTTCGTGAATATTGATGTAGTTAGTTTTCTTGACGAGTTTCAAGTTTTAATTGGATAAAATTCCTAGGGGTAAATTGTTTCTTTATCTTTCCACGTATCCTGATATTAATTATGCTACGATCTTGCAGGATTCAGCCAATCCTCCTGCTCCCTACTTGAACTTGGAAAACATGTATTTAAAGTTGATTTTGTTCTGTTGTTTTATTTTTGAATCTGTTTTTGAATATTTTTTTATCTGTTTATAAACTTTTTCTTCCGTCTCTTGTTGTAATGAATAGTACCTACTTCCATTCTAACATGATAATAAAATATTGAAAATATTATTTTCATTTTATCCTATTTTATTTCTAGATTCTATTTTTAAGGTTATATCCCTAATGCCCTTTATAAATGTTCTTAAAAAATGTTTTTTTACAATAAATGAATTAAAAAATATCTGTTCATTTCCGTCTAAGAAAAATACATATACCTTTGTAATGCCTTGGCATTCCATGGATTTCTTTGGAATTTCCTACAATTCCTAGCCAAAATAGTGGAATTCCGTGGAAGTACTATGGAAATAGAAGTTTGGTGTACAGATTTTTGTCGACAGATTTACCCCTCGTTAATGGTCATTTAGGAACGTACTTTTTCAAAACAAATTAAAATGTTCTCTGTCAAGTAAGTTTTCCGGAATATTGCACACAATCAACATAAAAATAAGATCATACAAAAATACCCAATATGGAAATTGTAGTTAGCGATTTTTCTTATGACTTTTACTTTCAATGTGTCTGTTACAATTACTTGAATTCCGATCAACCAAACCTAACTTCCAAACAAGGTATCGTATCACTATTCCATCGTATGTTAAATCGGGACATCATCTTATGAATTTACGAATGTGATGCTGAGAAAGTGCCAATGCTAGTTAGTGCGGTGAGTGCGTTCCCAACGGACGGCTAACAATAAAGTATAGCCAATCAGTCTAGAGTGCCGGGCCCCTGACTTGCTCGAGTCCTCGTTCAAACGTGTGCTGCTTTGTTGAATCGCATTCCCCAACTTTATACATATCACAGGATTTCATTATGCTTTCCATTAGAAGCTGCGAAACAATTGAAAAATTCTAGAAAGGATAGTTGTAATAAATAAGAACATAAGAATCACTTTTACTATAAATCACCAAACATATCTACTGATGTAAAAATTATTCAAAATTATTCTATCATTGTTTTTATAAAGAAAATTTTTATAATTTCGACAATTTCTACTTAATCCGTATAATAAATGTTATTTGAATTTTTTGTCTGCAAATTTTCTTGTTTGTGTTATAAAAGGAATGTGTACGTTTTTCTTTACAAGGTTGAACGGCAATTTGTCACAAGATTATACTAAATTAAATACTGAAGAAATGTAACTGTAAGCATAATCCTTGTTTCGACAAAAGACCGTACTTTTTTAACCTAATTTTAAAACCTAATTTTAAATTTGAGGGAGATTTTAAATAAATTATTTAAATTTTTTCTTTAATATCAAACATACAAATACTGGTATTATTAAACTTATCTTAATGATGAATTTCCTTTATGAATTCTAAGAAGTGTAGAGGCCAGGGACGGATACAAAGAGGAACGATGCGGTCGATTGCCCTCTCCTTTTAGTAAATTGTCTTCTACTGAATTTTTTCATTATTTTAGACAATAATGTCACGGGGTTTACAGAAGGTATTTTTACAAAAATACAATGTATACCGTAAAGACTGTACCATAAGGGACTTTTTTATTATTTGACTTAAAAATACTGACTGTTTTCTTAGAACTAATAAACCATCAATCAAAAGTTGTTACGTGATTTTCGGTTTAGCCGAAATTAAATATAAATCAAAAATGACCCGAAAGTGGTGATTCTCTATTTTTAATAACATATAAATTTAAATCACATCACTTATTTTGATAAGTTACACAACATATTATAAATCCTAGTGGTACAATTTTGCACCATTATATAAGTTAAAAATTTTGTCAGTGGGTAACAACATCTTATTTTTAGAATTTTCTGAAAAAGATAATTCTGATATTACACTATAACTAGCCCTCGTATCTAAACTGAAAGTATATGATAAATGTTCAGTAATTAGATCTATTACAATAGGAGACAATTTACAATCAAATTATATAATGCATAATCAGTTTATAAAAAATTATGAGAATTATGTCTGTTAGCATTTTTATTTATATTACAATTAGAAGTACTTGTTTTGTTAATTTTTGTCTATTCGGACATATCGATGCCAGATAGGAATCCTCTGCTGTTCCTGCTACCACTCCCGGTACTTCTTGAAGCATGTGACGTACGAGCCTGCGCATACCCTTTCGACTGCGACTTGCTGTAATTAATTTCAGGTTCTTCCTTTATCATATTACTGACAAAGTGACCACATGACTGCAGAGCTGTTTTTTGGAGGAAGTAATCTCCACTACTTTCTCAACTGACACTGATTTCTTCTCTTCAGATAACCTATCATTCACTACCTGCCTGATATCCAATAATAAAACAATTAACAAATGTCTTTCAATTTCTTCCCCACCGTCAAATTGGCAAACAACTATTAAACTTTTTAATCTTCCGCAAATTCTTTCGGAGATTCCTGTGGTACATTTCTAGCCTCAAGAATTGTTCACGACACGCGAGCACAGATATTATAGGCTTGAAATGATTGTCCATCAATTTCACTATGTCACTATCCTAATTTATCCTCGGGTTCTGTGGGTAAACATACAGGGTGTCTCAACCAAAAGTAGGCACACTGAATAACTTTGGAGATAACATTTTTTTGAAAAATTGGTGAAACACGTTGACCTTGTTTCCAAGGGGGACATATTTTAATGTAATACTTGTATACCTATCATCATCCCTCACCATACAGAGCCACCCCCTCAAAAAATTCAAATGGCAAAGGGATCGAGTGATACATCTTTTGAAAGGTCTTTCAATTCTCTACATAACTGTGTAGTTTTTAAATTTTTATCGATTCGGTCCTGAGAAATAATTGTTTCATTATTTTAGGTTCGGGAAATAAAAATAAAAGAAGCAGTTTAAATTATCATATGTATAGCCAAGCAGCTATAAAAGCTCTTGGCTCCTACCGTTGTAACTCCAAAACGGTATGGAACTGCCAGAAGGCTCTAAATTATTTGAGCAAAAACAACAAAGTGACTCTGGTCTGGATACCCGGCCACCCTGGTATGGAAGGTAACGAACTAGCGGACTCCTTAGCCAGAGAAGGAGCGAGATCACGATTCATCGGACCAGAACCAATACTTGGCATATCCTCAAGTACTGCCAAGATGGCTATCTCAACCTGGGCTGAAAGGAAAACGCTCCAGTATTGGCAAGAGTTACCAGGATTAGTTCATTCGAAGGCGTTTATAAAATACCCTTTGAAATCAAGAGCTAAGAAACTTTTAGAGTTAAACAGGATAAACCTGAAAACTGTAACAGGTCTATATACCGGGCACTGCCGACTAAACTATCATCTGCATAAACTCGGCCTAGCGGAAAACGCTGAGTGCCGTCTGTGCTTGGAGGGTAATGAGAACGCAGACCACGTCTTATGAATCTGCCTCGCTGTGGAAAGGATCCGATTCTCAATATTTGGCAAAGAGCAACGGCTGCCAGAGGATCTAGACACATCAGTTTTATTAAGAAACTAAACTTATTGGGTAAAATTTAATTAGGAGTGAGCCACAATAGGCCTGCTAATGGCTGCAGTGGAAGGTCCACAAGGACCCACTTATAATAACCTAACCTAACCTAACACCTATCCACACGTTCGTAGAAAAATGAACATGATTCCTCGACTCGTGAACTCTGTGAGGATTCACATCATCCCAAAAATGAGTATTATGTTTATTAAAAATACAATTGCGTTGAAACTTTGATTCATCGTTCCATAAAATAAAAGGCAAAAACGGTCTCCCTTCATTTAACACCCAATTGCAAAATTATATTCGCATTTGGAAATCACCTGGCTGTAGAGCTTGTACAAGTTGTACCTTAAAAAGCTTCATATTATATTTTTTAATGTTTCTCGTATTTTATGTCTCGAAATTTGTAGTTCCCGAGTTGCATCTCCTGTGGAATAGGTCGGAAAAGCCCTAAAGTAAGCCAAAATGTTCATTTCCTCTTCCTTATTGTTACCTGCAGTTCTAATCCTTAATATACGTGGTTTTGAAAAACTCCCAAACGTTGCTAATGAGACGTGCAAATTAAAAAATGTTCTGTAATGTGGTCGTCTCCTATTGGGATACTGATTATTGTACAAATATGCAAGTTGTCGGCAGTTATCATTTGATAAATTAAAACAGCGTAACATCTGTTTTTTCTACATTTGTAAATACCATGTTTTATTACACCACTCACGAAAACACACTACGACTAACAAAACAAACAATTTTCTGCCAATCTTGACAACCAACTGACATTAGAGTGAGTAATTTGCATATTTTTTGCTTTCACAAGCATGCTTTGTTTTCAATTGTGCAATCCATGGCCTACTACCAATAATTTATTGTATTGTTCCTAACTTGCATATTTATCAATTTTAAGAATATATAAAAACTGTGTCATATTCATAATTTGATAGGATTTCAAATTATGAAATAAAATACCATTTGAAAAAAATCACTCTACATGTCGCTGCTCTTTTGTTTTTTTAATGAGAGCGTTTTTAATCAGAGGATTGAAAGTGGCACAAAAAATCACTTAAAAGTATATTTTGAAAAATTTTAATATCTTGATATTTATGAAGTTACTGGGTGTGTAATGCAACCCATCCACACTGTATAGTACCTACTCTCATTTAAAACTCCTTCGCTTCGCAGTTAATGTCGCTCTATATTTTGAAAATGAACGTTCTACATCCAGCGATATTAATTATATTCCCATACGAAAAATACTGCTGAAGATCATTTTCATAATTTCTATCACTTAGGCACTGCTCCATGTGGCGTAGTTGTATAAAATCTGGATTTTTCTTTAAAACGTCATTAAATTTCCCGACAGCTAAAATACCAGGATCAACCGTTAAATTTTGTAAAAATATATTTACGTTATCCACCATACACAATTCAATTAAGGATAAAATTATTATCTTGTAATTGTTCAATAGCATCTGCTAATATACTATAGTTCTTATATATAGCGCTCAAATTTGCTTCAACTGGATTTTCACACAGTTGCTGACTCTCCCTGATAAAGGAAGGGCCTCTCTGTCCATAGAAAATCCGCCTCTTGAGCGCACCTTTGTAGCACGTTGATTCTTTAATATGTTTTAGATTATGTAGTGTGAAATAATATAATGGTAAAATAAAAGTACTTCAACATTGTGCTTTCGGTGAAAATTGGATAAAAAAGAGGTCAAAATTCGAACTCTCCCTAAGAAAACGCTGACACAGTTCTAATTTGACACTTTTTTATTGAACAGGAACCGCACTGAAAATCGTATTTATATTTGTTTTATATGGGAAATATATAAATAAAAACATCAATTTTTTTGTGTAACTGTGGCGGATTCTGTATGGAAAGTACTCTCTTTGGGGGTCGAATTTGGAAATGACGGATATAACTTCGATATAAAAAGCTGCCTGCTACCATGCCCCCATCATATTAATAACGCTTGTGGAGGTTCACTAGTTCTTGAGTAGGCTTTGTGAAATTCTCTCATACATTTTAGAGATTTTTCAAAAATTATTTTTGTGTTTGCTGTTAATTTGTCGACATTCGGATAGCTACTGCAATTGTTTTTGCTACAAGGAGAAAGGCATGAAGCAAACAGATTATTTGCAATAAATTAGGGCCAAACTTTTTTAGCATTAAAATATTATGCCTATATATGCGAAATTTTTGCAAGACTGTTATTACCAGCTGTTGTACTGCTTCATTGGCATTTCCTAATCTTTTACTTGCGGTTAAATACAACGTCTATGACTATTGATTTGACTTTAAAATGCGTACTAAAACATTTTCCACCTTGTTATTTCTTGTGTCGAGTTGTCTGAAATTTTTTGTTCAATAATTTAGGCATTGTAGTATTTAAAATTATTTCTTTAACACAAGGAAAGTGACATCGCAGTTGACCTCTCGTTGGAAATAGTTGAGGGGTAAATCTGTTTTTAAGTTTGGTGTACAAGCATATGAAATTCCGTGGAATTCTTTGGAATTCTCTTGAAATTTCTTAGAAGTTTTTGGCATTCCTTAGAAGTTTTACAATTACTATTGTAGTCAAAAATTAGTTATTTATTATAATTTATATTATAGCATCATTTATTTTACACCATTCTTGTATTATATTTTTAAATTGAAATAACATGTAGTTATTTTCATAACATATACGAATTGTAGACCCAGACATATGAAAATTTCATTAATCTTAAAATAGAAAATAAATATATAAATAAATAAGTGGTCCCACACATAATTTGATTAATTGTTTTACTTTATTCCATCAATTTATTAGACGGTGTATCAAAACATCATTCTAGTATAGTTTGTTTTCAAGTACTGGATCTCTCTATAATTATGGTTTTTTGAGAGTCTCAATGAAGTTCCTCGGCAAATTCTATAATAAAATAATGTGTATTAAAATGGCTGTACCTCAGTGTTTTCTTATTAAATCATAGATTATTTTTGTTGTTATTATATCTTGCTACTGCGAAGGGATATCATTCAATATTTGCTTCTGTTGCTTTACTTTATTATTATTTTCTTACCACTGGACAGGACTGTGCATCACTTTACAATGAGACAATCATGTGCGTCTAACTAGTGGCCTCTTCTGCTTAATATGATAGGTTCTCTTAAAGTTTAAGTTCAAGTTGAATTCAGTCGGCGGTATTATGAGCAATTTTGTATCTAAAAATAATGAATTAGTTTCAACAACTGCATTATACTATAACCTACCAAAGAAGACATGCAAATCTATAGTTAATTCTCGTCAAACTGTAAAGCAAAGTAACATTTGGAAACTTACCTTTATGAGCAGAATGATTTAATACCCTTTATTATGATAACATGCCAACAAATATTTGATTTTTAGTTGATTTCTGATCGATATTTTGGTTGTCTGTCAAAACTACAAATGTCGAATATTAACCGTCAAATTCGAGGATCTTGCGGAATTTAATCAGCTGTGGCTTCATTCGCGGTGAATTTTCGTCTCACAAACGTATGTAGGTATAATAGAACAGGATCACACTAAGTTAGGGACTTAATACTTTACATTTAATATTATTTCCTATTTTGTCAACTAATTAACAACATCACTTGTTACAGAAGCTTTTTAGTTACATAGTTGTTGTAACAGTATATACGTGGAACATATTTTACCTAGTTAAAGTTAGTGGGCTAATTACCATGGAGCTCTGCTGTCCTGTACATTTAAACTATGCGCTAGAAACGTTTAGTTGTTAGCTTGAATAATGTAGTCATATAGAATGTTTGATATTATTTAAATATCTTAATGCTTAGGACTCGTCTGATTAATAGGATCTTCGGTTGAGGACAAAATAAGATTTGTATTTTATTTACTTTTCTTTCTTCTATCCTAAAATGAAAACCTTATAGTTATCATTTCAGTTGGATAGTCAATGACTAGAGCAGTAGTCTGTTTGATGGTAAGGTTTTTTTTAATTATCTTTTTTTTATAATTTTCCGTGGAAGACATTATTCTTTGAATACTGAATATTCGCAATATTAAGTATTCAAAGAATAATGTCTCCCACGTGAAATAAAAAACAAACAAAATTCAAAAAAAACTACCATGTTTCTTGTGAGATTTGCTAAATTTTGTAATTTTGGGATTAGTAGTGTCCGAAATATTATTTTTCGTGAATATTGATGTAGTTAGTTTTCTTGACGAGTTTCAAGTTTTAATTGGATAAAATTCTAGGGGTAAATTGTTTCTTTATCTTTCCACGTATCCTGATATTAATTATGCTACGATCTTGCAGGATTCAGCCAATCCTCCTGCTCCCTACTTGAACTTGGAAAACATGTATTTAAAGTTGATTTTGTTCTGTTGTTTTATTTTTAGAATCTGTTTTTTGAATATTTTTTATCTGTTTATAAACTTTTTTCTTCCGTCTCTTGTTGTAATGAATAGTACCTACTTCCATTCTAACATGATAATAAAATATTGAAAATATTATTTTCATTTTATCCTATTTTATTTCTAGATTCTATTTTTTAAGGTTATATCCCTAATGCCCTTTATAAATGTTCTTAAAAAATGTTTGTTACAATAAATGATAAAAAATATCTGTTCATTTCCGTCTAAGAAAAATACATATACCTTTGTAATGCCTTGGCATTCCATGGATTTCTTTGGAATTTCCTACAATTCCTAGCCAAAATAGTGGAATTCCGTGGAAGTACTATGGAAATAGAAGTTTGGTGTACAGATTTTTGTCGACAGATTTACCCCTCGTTAATGGTCATTTAGGAACGTACTTTTTTCAAAACAAATTAAAATGTTCTCTGTCAAGTAAGTTTTCCGGAATATTACACACAATCAACATAAAAATAAGATCATACAAAAATACCCAATATGGAAATTGTAGTTAGCGATTTTTCTTATGACTTTTACTTTCAATGTGTCTGTTACAATTACTTGAATTCCGATCAACCAAACCTAACTTCCAAACAAGGTATCGTATCACTATTCCATCGTATGTTAAATCGGGACATCATCTTATGAATTTACGAATGTGATGCTGAGAAAGTGCCAATGCTAGTTAGTGCGGTGAGTGCGTTCCCAACGGACGGCTAACAATAAAGTATAGCCAATCAGTCTAGAGTGCCGGGCCCCTGACTTGCTCGAGTCCTCGTTCAAACGTGTGCTGCTTTGTTGAATCGCATTCCCCAACTTTATACATATCACAGGATTTCATTATGCTTTCCATTAAAGCTGCGAAACAATTGAAAAATTCTAGAAAGGATAGTTGTAATAAATAAGAACATAAGAATCACTTTTACTATAAATCACCAAACATATCTACTGATGTAAAATTATTCAAAATTATTCTATCATTGTTTTTATAAAGAAAATTTTTATAATTTCGACAATTTCTACTTAATCCGTATAATAAATGTTATTTGAATTTTTGTCTGCAAATTTTCTTGTTTGTGTTATAAAAGGAATGTGTACGTTTTTCTTTACAAGGTTGAACGGCAATTTGTCACAAGATTATACTAAATTAAATACTGAAGAAATGTAACTGTAAGCATAATCCTTGTTTCGACAAAAGACGTACTTTTTTAAACCTAATTTTAAAACCTAATTTTAAATTTGAGGGAGATTTTAAATAAATTATTTAAATTTTTTCTTTAATATCAAACATACAAATACTGGTATTATTAAACTTATCTTAATGATGAATTTCCTTTATGAATTCTAAGAAGTGTAGAGGCCAGGGACGGATACAAAGAGGAACGATGCGGTCGATTGCCCTCTCCTTTTAGTAAATTGTCTTCTACTGAATTTTTCATTATTTTAGACAATAATGTCACGGGGTTTACAGAAGGTATTTTTTACAAAAATACAATGTATACCGTAAAGACTGTACCATAAGGGACTTTTTTTATTATTTGACTTAAAAATACTGACTGTTTTCTTAGAACTAATAAACCATCAATCAAAAGTTGTTACGTGATTTTCGGTTTAGCCGAAATTAAATATAAATCAAAAATGACCCGAAAGTGGTGATTCTCTATTTTTAATAACATATAAATTTAAATCACATCACTTATTTTGATAAGTTACACAACATATTATAAATCCTAGTGGTACAATTTTGCACCATTATATAAGTTAAAAATTTTGTCAGTGGGTAACAACATCTTATTTTTAGAATTTTCTGAAAAGATAATTCTGATATTACACTATAACTAGCCCTCGTATCTAAACTGAAAGTATATGATAAATGTTCAGTAATTAGATCTATTACAATAGGAGACAATTTACAATCAAATTATATAATGCATAATCAGTTTATAAAAAATTATGAGAATTATGTCTGTTAGCATTTTTATTTATATTACAATTAGAAGTACTTGTTTTGTTAATTTTTGTCTATTCGGACATATCGATGCCAGATAGGAATCCTCTGCTGTTCCTGCTACCACTCCCGGTACTTCTTGAAGCATGTGACGTACGAGCCTGCGCATACCCTTTCGACTGCGACTTGCTGTAATTAATTTCAGGTTCTTCCTTTATCATATTACTGACAAAGTGACCACATGACTGCAGAGCTGTTTTGGAGGAAGTAATCTCCACTACTTTCTCAACTGACACTGATTTCTTCTCTTCAGATAACCTATCATTCACACTACCTGCCTGATATCCAATAATAAAACAATTAACAAATGTCTTTCAATTTCTTCCCCACCGTCAAATTGGCAAACAACTATTAAACTTTTTAATCTTCCGCAAATTCTTTCGGAGATTCCTGTGGTACATTTCTAGCCTCAAGAATTGTTCACGACACGCGAGCACAGATATTATAGGCTTGAAATGATTGTCCATCAATTTCACTATGTCACTATCCTAATTTATCCTCGGGTTCTGTGGGTAAACATACAGGGTGTCTCAACCAAAAGTAGGCACACTGAATAACTTTGGAGATAACATTTTTTTGAAAAATTGGTGAAACACGTTGACCTTGTTTCCAAGGGGGACATATTTTAATGTAATACTTGTATACCTATCATCATCCCTCACCATACAGAGCCACCCCCTCAAAAAATTCAAATGGCAAAGGGGATCGAGTGATACATCTTTTGAAAGGTCTTTCAATTCTCTACATAACTGTGTATTTTTTAAATTTTTATCGATTCGGTCCTGAGAAATAATTGTTTCATTATTTTAGGTTCGGGAAATAAAAATAAAAGAAGCAGTTTAAATTATCATATGTATTGTTCAAAATGACCCCCACCGACTTCCATACAGTAGTGTAATCTGTCTTGAAATTCTGTACGAACATTTCTGAACACATCTGGAGTCAATAAACGGAATTTTCGAACAATTCTTTCACGTAACTCTTCCAGAGATGCGGGTTTTGTTGCAAATACCTTCGATTTCAAATGTCCCCACAGAAATAAATCCAAGGGAGTTAAATCTGGTGACCTAGCGGGCTACTCACAGGACCTCTTCCAATCTATTACTCAGGAGACCGATTATCCAAAAATTGACGGACTGCTATAGCAAAATGTGGGGGTGCCCCATACTGTTGAAAAACAGTTCGCCTTCTAAAAGATTATCGTCTTCTTAGAGGATTTGGGTAACATTGGGTCGTTGTTATTTTCTAACAGATCGAGGTACCTTTCGCCATTTAAATTGTCAGAAATAAAAAACGGCCCGACAATGTGATCCCCTAAGATGCCAGCCCAAACATTTAACTTCTGAGGCCTCTGGGTATGAGTTTCCATGAACAAATGTGGATTGGTTTCACTCCAATTCCTACAATTGTACCTGTTTATCTCCCCATTTAACTGAAATGTCGATTCATCAGAAAAACACGAATTGTACAGTAGATTGGCATTACCGTTTAATTGTTCACTGAAAATCTCACAAAATTCAAGCCGACGATCGAGATCATCTTCGTTTAATTCGTGTACCAATTTAAATTTATATGGATGAAATTTGTGGGCTTTTACAATTCGATGAACACTGCTTCGTGATACACTGGAAGCCTCAGTTACTTTCCTGATCGATTGAGTATTACCCATCCACAAATGACCCAGAACTGCCACTTCAACTGCTTCATCCTAATCGCTCGCTAAGGTTCATGCGTTTTATTTCCTACAGACTATTGAATATGCGCTCCGTAGCTCTAGCAAAATTTTCATTTTTAAAATAAATGCTGATAATTTCTATTCTCTCCTGAAGGGTATAAACCATTTTGAGAACTCACTCTGGTAAAATGTATCTCGATTTTAAATTTGGTTGTGAATAAATTAATGTTCAAAGACTATCAAATACTTATAAGTCTTTTATTATTCTAAAACTAAACGAACAAGGAAAGTGTTTTTTTGTCGAAAAAGCTCGTGTTAATTCGAGAGCACTAAAAAATGTAGTTTTTTTATAAATTCCAATACCCAGTGTTGTGTATTTTAGATTTTTTAAACGATTTCGATTGTGTGTAATCATCAAAAATAAAACTATTTTCCTTAAGAACGAATCGATAAAAGTTAAAAAAAAATTCACAGTTATGTAGGGAATTGAAAGACCTTTCAAAAGATGTATCACTTGACCCACTTGCCATTTGAATTTTTTGAGGGGGTGGCCGTGTAGGATAGAGGAATGATGTTGGTATACAAGTATAACATTAGAATATGTCCCTTTTGGAAACAATGTCGACGTGTTTCACCAATTTTCCAAAACAAAAAATTATCTCCAATGTTATTCAGCCTACTTTTGGTTGGGACAGCCTGTATATTAAATATAAGTTTATGTTTATCTTCATTTAATATACTCAGCAGTATTGCCCGTTCTGAATCTGCAGAAATGATTTCTTGAATACGTCCTGTGTATGCAATTTTATCGGCCATATTAATTTATGGTTCTCAACCGTGGACAAATTTTAATTTGAAATTTTTGTTTAATCACTACTTTTTATCAAACTCCTCGTCGCCACTTTTTATGTATTTTGCAATAATTACAATTTGGTAATCCAATAATACATACACACAAATATGATTCAAACTTTTATTTATTACTATCGCATGTCCTAATATAACCAGTACAAATCAGTATACCATAGTTAATAGTTGCATAGGAAAAATTACGAAAGATATAACTATTTATGTAGGTATGATAGGTATGTTGGTTTTATCAATTCATTAATATTTAACCTTTTAATTGCGGGAACCGTATAAATCCGCAGAAAATTTCGTGATCACTATGCGGGAACCGGATATGTATGCGAGGCCGGAGTCATGGTTAATTGCGAGAAACGGACGAATACGCACATTATATTATGTTCACAGGATATCTAACTTTAGTTTATTATAATAATTTTAACCCCAGCGCTAGATGGCGGTAATTAGATTCGTCTAGTAGAGGAACAGTATTAATCAGTTCTATCAATGTTATTCCGATTTTTGAAAAGAACAGTGTATAAAATGTCCCGTGAAAAGTTAAGTGAGCAAGAACTTTATGATTTCGATTTATTGTTTATGAAACTTACGTTCTTTATTATTCAGAGGAATATCTTATTTATTTTTATTATACATATATTATTTATATACATTTTTTATATGATGGGATTTTGATTTTTTATTTATGAAAATATTTTATCTTTTGTTTATATGAATATACATTTTTTATGTGAATAACGTGATTTTAACTTATTGTTTACAAAACACCTACTTACCTGCCAAGAATTTGCGTATCTTATGGCTTATGGTATCGTAGAAATAATGCGGGATTGCGGGAACCGTATTAATTCGCTCTCGGTACAATGCGGGAAACGTTTGAACACGCATATCGTGTCCGCAGCCGCACGGCTGTATAGTAGGTTGAATCCGCTGCCGCAATGAAAAGGTTAAATAATCTAAGAACACTGTCATAATTTTCGACAGTCGATTGTAATGTTTCACCACATTATATAAGGAAGACTACAGTATTTTTATTAATCTATTATTTGACTACAGTATGTTTTCACTACTCCTATTATACTACCCCTAACTTGGAATCTTTGCGGCACTTCCACTTTGTCATGGGTTACAGATCGTTAAGATAATCGCATCGTTGACTCACGGAACGGTCATATAATGAAATCGTTTGACAAATGTACACTATACCAAGTATATTACGACAAATCTTTATCATAAAATACTTATATAATATACGTATATAAATACTACCAATATATATTAAAATATCTATTCAGACAATCTTTACAAAGTTATAAAAATTTAAGAGTGTGTAAAATGGCGAAGTCGCCAAGGTTATGAAATTCTCTACGCTGTATTTTTATGATTTCTGTTAAAGACTCTCCTTTTATTCTTTCTGCTGCAACTTTTTTTGATTTTGTTTGTAATTGAAAATGTTTGTAACTTGAAATGTGGAAAAGAATACCACGATATCGGACGAAATATGTTGTGTAGCTATGAAGACAGATAATAATATAAGGAAATGAACGAAGGAAACAGGAATATTTCGTATTTTTTAAGATTCAAATTTTTTGTCTAATATTTAAAAAAAGTTAATTTTCATTCAAGTGTTTTCGAGTATAAGACTGAGATAAGAAAATGATTACAATTTCATGAACTTACAGCAACAATAACAATCAAAAATTGATGAATTTAACGCGTCACATAATCTTATGCACTTTCATTAAATACGAGTATCATCATATTTTTTCTTGTAGAATCTCATCGAAGGCTACGACCACATGCTAAAGTCACTCCAAATCATCGTTTTCCTCTACATTCGTCAGTCGCTGACAACTGAGACTGAAGCAGCAAAAACTAACTATCGCCTACGAATTTTCTTAAATATCGTAGTCCTCCATATTCTTCAGTCACTGACGACTGCATCTCGAATAGTGGAATTTAACTTTTTTTTTAAATTATTTGGGTATTTACCTCGCTTACGACTAACCGTAGTGTATTTTATTAAATAGTTAAAATAATGAGTATATCCAGAAAGACAATAATTTTAAAATTGTTAAATTATCAGGCTCAAGAACAAAATATACTGCTGTTATCATTAGAAACGCCGGAGAAAATTGTTACCAATGTTTAAAACCCGACAAGTAGAATGATTTCTGTCCATTTTAAGATATACGTACCTACAAATGTTTTACCACTAATTCGTTTATTTCCTCTCTGAGAGGTCTGACGACTGGCGGATGAACGAATGAACGATGAAAGACTTTTAGTAGTAAAGCATATAGTAAAATGGGTAATATTAAATATATTAGTAGATTTTTCTTTTTCTTTTTTGGGACTTACTACCATATGAATAATTCTTCGTTATTACAAAAATATACATAGTTACCCAGTATATTAGTGGAAAAATAAACCTCTGCGCTTGTGACTTTACGTCAAAAGACTAGTCAGAGGGTATTTTTGATAACTAATATGAGACACAAAAATAATAATATGAATCCCTAACGTTTCAGAAAACGAATCTCTTTCCTTTTCAAAGTTATTTATCTCTTTTTAGAATATGTCAAGCGTGAAACTTGACACATCAAGTATTTGTAGATACTTACATAGAACTGTTGATACTTAAACATTATACAATATTAATTTTGTTCAGTTCTTCTTTTAGAAGAAGGAGATTAAAGATATAAATTAATGATAGATATCACGAAAGAAATGCATTAGTTTTCCTTTCAAAACTATGTTATACCTCAATGCAAATAAAATATTCTTCAAAACACTTAGAAGCAGGTACCAGGTAAGAATGGCAGTGTAAAACATTAGAAACTATAGGTAGTTTACTGTAATTATAATTAATTTATTTTTTATATAAATGGCACAACACTTTAATTTAAAAAAAATCCGCTTCCAATTATTTGGGGATCAGAACTTCCTCATCGTAGTAAAACTCGACGTGTAGTGGAGTTTGTAATAGGTAAGTAATTTTTGACGTTTCAAAAAAGTCTCATTGGTGGAATATCACTAATATTTTTTTTGAAAAAGTAATTTTTGACGTTTCAAAAAAGTCACAATGATGGAATGTCAGTAATATTTTTTTTGATATTTCAAATTGACGCTTCAATAATGTCACTAATATTTTTTTGACATTTCAAATTTTAAGAACTGATTTTGCTCATCAACGAACTTAATCTCTTTCTTGACCTCTAGAATTTGTGTACCAAATTTGAAAGCTTTATCTCAAAAACTGTAGCTGCTATCGCGAACCAGACAGACAGACAGACACACAGACCTGAAATTTTATGTATCGTCATATTCGTCGAGATTCGTCCAGACATGCAACAAAAATTTTTTAAAATTTTTTTCACGAATACACCTGCCTCACTTTGAGGGGTGAGGAAGTAATAGAAAATGACAACTTCATATATTCTTAACACACAACATCATAAAAGAACAACACATTTCTTAGTCAGACTCAAATATCTAGTTAATAAATAAATAAGATCGAATACTGTAGAAATGATTGTCTTGACAATAAAATCTGTAGTGTGTGAGTCATGATAGGAGTTGAACTGTTGTGGCACAACTCATCCTAACCTTATATTGACTAAAGGCATCAAAATTACTTTCCGTGTATAGAGTGCAGAGAGACCAAAGAAGAAGAAGATCTATAATAAGTTTAATACATGTAAGCTTAGAACTTGGTGCATGTAGTGAGGTGTTATTTTAAATTGTCGATTTCAATTGTAAAAATTGTTCAAATTGTTTGGTTTATTGTTTGTTTAGTTAACAATGTACGAAGTACTATGTGTAGTTTTTAAATAAGTGTTAGATTGGTAAGATAATCGTTTCATGTTCTTTTGTTAATAAGTGTACAAAGTATATTTATGTTTATAGATTCTGATGAAGCCTGATTAAACGGAAGAAATCGGTCAATCTTATTTACGAATTTTTATTTTATTGTCCAATATCCCACAAAATGAAATTTAGTATATTATTTACATATTTTGTTGGTCGAATTCCTTTCTGCTCATGTCTGATATTTTTTGTAAAAAAGGTTTATTACACAAAATTCTCTGAATATTTTTACTTGTTTAATAGTCCAGTCACATTAGAGGTTTCACCTCGGAATGAGAGATAATAAGCTGTAAACTTGTATAAACCTTTATTTTAGCGTTTTTAGCATTTGCAAAAAACCGATTTTTGTGACCTTTGACCTTGAATATCTTAAGACGTGGACACGAGATTTTATGAGACTATTGAGACAACTTTTAGAACGCCAAAATAAAGGTTTATAGAAGTTTACAGCTTATTATCTCTCATTCCGAGGTTGACCTTCTTTTTTTGGCTTAAGTGACTGGATTATAAGTGAAATCGATATTTTAAAGGAAAAATATTAATCTGCATACATCAAAGCGACTTTCTGACACTTGATATCTGTAATAATTTTTAATTTCAAATATGTTATGATATTTTCTTCATTAAATTCAGGGGTAACCTATATACTTACATGATAATCATAGCGACTTCTTTAAATGAGATTTCGCAGCTTTTCCATAAATAGCTCGAGCATTTCTTCTTTTAGAAAACTGCCATTCTACAGATTTTTTCATATTCTTGGGTATGGTCTCCTTTATATATATCAGTTTGCTTGATTATTGTTTCTATTAATGGTTCTTTTTCTATTGTTTTTTTTCGTGCTTTCCTTATTGTCAGATATATTATTTTTTTAGTCTTTTTGCTTACTAATGATGGATTTACTTAATTATTAATACCATTATTATTAAATAGCAACAATTTCTTTTGACTACCGTTATTAGTGAGGAGATGAACCATCTCAATGTTACTTTCTCTCAGATTCATTACCTCTGATTGAAGTTCTTCTATTTTATTAAGCAATACTTCTGTTTCGTTCTTGACAGCGTTATTTAGTATTTCTGCAAATTCTACACCTAAAATTTATTATTGCCTCACTTTGTGAGGTTCTTGTTTATGGTGGCATTTGGAGACAGACACAAGTAACCATCAATTTTTTACTTAGTTTTAATGAAATAAATCAATTCTCTGTGAATACACGTGTTGTGCTATCAGTAAAGTATGTAGTTTAATATATTGTTTAGAGTAATTGAAAGTTGAGTGCCACTGGTATAAATTAGTCTCGCTAATGATCTGTCCAAATCTTCCTGGAAAAGCGGGGTTAGTTGATAGAATTTAAAACGATTTTTATTGCCTTGTCTAATGCTTACTCTTCCTATTAACTGGTACTATCAATATTTACTGCTGATGTTATAGAAATAGTTTTTGAACATGATCCAGATTTGTCATTAGGAAGTACGACTCAGTAATTTTCTTACGTCTTGTTTATATTAACGTACGAGCATAGTTTAGCACATTACTATTCCACCACTCAACCAGGACAGACACACACAATCTGCCATCTGACAAATGTCCTTCCAACATTTGTCAGATGCCGCAGTTGCGTGTCGAACTCAGGAGAGTTAGATAATGACTAGCCGTTTTGTCACACGACAACGCTTTAGTTAACTGTGCTACCATCTTGGTATTTTAAAAACGTCTCTATATACTATGTCCTATGCCCTGACCAGGATTCGAATCCGAAACCCCTTGGCCTTAAGCCAAACGTACGATATTTTTGTCGTGTTGACGTCAGTACCAGTTTCAGCAAAAACTGTAAATTTGACATGAGTTGTGACAGTCGAATGTTTATATCATGAAGACATTAAATTGATACCTTACTTGGTGGAATATGCGATATTTCACTGCAAAATAGTAAAAAAAAAATACCTATGTTCTTCAGAATAACCAGTATAGTTCGATTAATGACAACTGATAGCCAACGTTTTCATTTCATAATGTAATACCAAAAATAGTTTCTCTCCGTCTCGTACTGTCTTTAATATTTAGACACCCAGTGTATAATTACTATTCACTCATTTAACTTTTTAATCAATTTTGATCAACATTTTTTTCATATGTTTTATAAATGTTTAATTCGGTGTAGGAATAACATTTAATTTATCAGTGTATTTACAAAATGATAAATAAATAATTGCAGGCTATCATTTTAGCCAATTTATACAGTTAATACTTTTCTAACAATGTACCACTATAACCAAGTGCAAATGGGCTATATTTTTTAAGCGTGGATTCAAAGGTTTGTTTATCAACTTTGTCTCCATAGCGGTTGTTTATGTTACGTCAATGGAAAAGGACTATTTCAATTATCATTTCAAGTACCATTTGTGTTAAACACATTTATTTTATTTTTTATGTCGTTAATTGGAATTGATAAAAAATCTGTTAATTGAAAATTACCAGACTGAAAGGATTAGCATATAAAATGTTAATTCTGTCACTTTCTAGTTAATTAAATTGGTATTTACGACTTTCATTTCATTATCATAAACTTTAATTAATTATCTCAGCTAATTTGGCGTAAAAATCAACTGATCCCAAAGCCCAATATATTACACAGTAAGCGGTAGAAAAACCAAGGACTAATTAATAAGGATGAGTTAAACTAAACTGCGCAGTAAATCTAAATTACAAATATTTAATTGATAAATAAATAAGTAAATAATATTTATTTCAACAGGCATTTTACACGTCTCAGAACCGCCAAATCATTTTCGTAATTCGGACATTTATTTTATGATGGTTATGTAAATATATATATGTATGTAAATAATAAAACTGAAAATAATATATAACATACCATTGGGTGCAAAATAAGAAAATTTCTGAGGCGCAAAAAAAGTTCATAATTTCCTTCATAATATTAAAAATCCGTTTGAGATTTTTAACGCTTCAACTTTTAAACAATTTTTTGTATTTGTATATGTGTTTTGAGCAACAGGCGTCAAAATTTAACTCATAAACATCTAAAACAGATGCTACTAATTTACAGAAACTCTAGATATTACTAGTGTGCAATGTTGTGTGTTCACTGAAATATTTATTGCTCCTGTTATTTTGGATACCACAAAATCGCCAATTAAAAGGAAATGATCATGTATCATCATATCGTTATATGTGTAAAGCAGCGCGGTGTATAACTAGTGTACGTAATTTCAAAACGTTTTAAACACGTTTCTGTTCGACCTCAATGGACTATTTAATTGATATGGACGTTTTATGAACGTTTAAGAGTATAGTTTTATCACCGCTTTAAATAACGTTAATTTAATGTTGGCAAAATTGTCAATAGGATGGTCAACATTTTTCGCGAAAAAACTATTTTTAACATTACGATAGACTGTTATTTTTTCAACAATAAATGAATGGTTGATTTTCTAACGTAACACGAAGCGGTAATTAATAACATTTTTAACCCTATTTTACGTTATCTTCTCTTCTTGTAATACTAACAGGGGCATTCGTGGCATTTAGTTGCCAGTGCGGAAAGAAAGATTGTGGGACCCCTTATCCCATATTAAAAACTTACGAACAAAAATATACTATAATTTTCTTTCACTATAAATAGTCATTAATTTTTATTTCTCTTTAAACAAAAATAAAACTTTATTGCTATGAATTTATGAAATAATTTTTTCTTTATTAAGTGCACCCCCAATAGTTCTTTCTCATCACTTAATCAAATCTGAAATGAGGGAAATAAAAATATTTTTCATTTATACAGAATTTTTGATGAACGAAAACTTAAATTTAGTTTTTCTCGGCAATGGTTAACAATAAAAAGGCGACCGTGAAAATGTATATGCCCAATTAATGACTGACCGACGGCGTTTACTACAAGCACAAGGTTAAGTCTAGCGAGGAAGCCGCTGCATTTCGCAGATTATTTGTGGGAAGGTGTATAGTGGGAGGAATCACTTTAGTGACGGGGCATACGGGGTAAGACGCTACAGAACGCAGAGCTGGATTTATCTGTATTGCTCGCTCGTTTACTTTTTCAATGCAGGTTTTGGTGCTCAATTTGGCTAGCAACAATTTAACAATTGTAGAGAAAAGTATTAACTTGAAATAAAAGTATTGAATATAAAGTATCGATTATTCACACACCAGTTGCAGTATTCAAGTTCGCTTAATATAAATTGTTACTACCCAGTAAGAACCGCGAGGATGTATCAGCATGGGTAGGGAATATTAGTACAGAATAAAGAAATTATATAAAAAGTAACAAGAAATCTTTAAAATCTAAATAAGAACAAAAAATATACTCTCAAAATAGTAACATAAACAAATACTTTTCTCAATAAATAAGCTAATTTTAAGATTCTAATAATAAAGTTATTACTATATTAAAAACAGAAAGACGTATCTTTGTCAAAATGAAAAAAAATAATATTAATAAATAATAATATCCTGAAAAAAGAATATTTCTCAAGGACTGAACTACGAATGCACAAAAATTGAAATAAATAATACAGTTGACATCACAAAATTCACTTCTTCATTTCACATCACTTCATTTTACCTAAGCTCACATCGCTTCTTCTTCTGAATCCTCGCCCTTCTCACCCTCTTCTTCATTTTCAAATGAACTACTATCCTCGTTCAAATTTATAATAAATATATTTCCACCATTTATCTGACATTTAACAATTCTTAAATAATCATCTTCAATAATTGTAATTAACTTCCTTATTGTTTCTTACCAATCCTCCTTGTTAATTTTCGACACTTCAGTTTGAATTAACTTTACCACTTTTTTTATCGAATTTTGGAAAAGTATTTCCTTTTCTGAAATTTAATCGGGTTGAAAATACAGAAATATGGCGGTAATCTTAATACTTTGTAGCCATATCTCTCCACTACAGTGTCTATAATATACTTCTCATAATTTTTCGTATGCAGGACTTCCAAGAGTTGTGCTATATCATAATTAAAGATACAAATCGTTTCTGTGTATCATGGTCGTAGAGTACAGATGTATTTACTGTCGCCGGCATTCACCTTGACTGCGAAACTCTTTCTCTAGTCCAGTCTATTAATAGCTTTCGCGTTGTGTACACGTTAAGTCACTTGGGCGTATTGCATATTGTTTTTGTGCTTTTATTTAATTTGTTGTACTGTATTGTTGCAATTAATTTAATAATAAAGCATGTCAGACGTACGCAGGGGTAGAAAACGGCCATTTGTTGACAAAGTGAATAAATTCATAGGTGAATTCCCGGATTTATTCTATGATGCTGCTAAAATAATTCTTAGAGTGTGCGAGAAAGATTTGATGTGCTGGGATAAGCGTGACTGTGGACTTCACGTAAATAGTGTATACCTTAAAAATAAAAAAAATGGCGTGCCTTCGACAACACAGTTTATGTTTGATTTACTATTAATGCTGATTGCCTGTGATGTTCCGCTCGATTACAACCATTTCGAGAGTTCTGGAATAAATACAATGCCCAGGTGAAGTTACCAAGTCGCACAACGTTGTGTAACTATCTACCAACTATACATGTAGACATTGTAAATAAGATGAAATGTGATTTAAAAAATACACGCTTGTGGTTATCTGTTGATGAGACAACAGATTGTAAAAAAAATTCTATTTTAAATATTATAGTACGAGTACTGGACCCTCTTAAACTGAACAGTTCCACTGTTACTAGCTAGCAAAAGACTAAGTCAGTGTACTAGCGAAACAATTACCAGGGTGGTGCTGGAGACGTTAGAAAAATTTGAACAGTCAAAAAGTCAAGTGTTGATGTTTGTGACTGATGGCGCCGTGACAATGCATTCGGTAGGCCATTCTTTGCAAAAACAAGGTTGTACGTTTATACATGTTACGTGTAAAGTGCATGCTTTACATCTTGTGGCAGAAACTATTCAAAAAGGTTTTTCCAGAGGTGGATACATTAATAGCAAGTACAAGAAAGTGTTTCTTAAATCTCCTAAACGTCTCCATGCATTTCATAGCAAGTGTCCCGGTATTTCTGAACCACCACAGCCGATTCTTACACGTTGGGGAACATGGTTGCAGGCAGCTTTTTATTATGCTGAATATTTCCAACAAATAAAAACTGTGATACCCAATGCTCCAGATGAGGTTGCAGCTATTAAGGAAAGCCAGACAAAATTCGAAGATATTTCCATTGAAACAGCTTTAAAAAATATTGCGAAGAACTATAAACCATTACATGAAAGCATAAAAAATTAGAAAACAGTACGTTGTCATTAGCAGAGTCACTACAGATAGTGGACGAAGCAAATCTACTGCTACACACTATAGGTGACGCAACAAATGAGCGAGTTAAAGAAAAGTTCGCAAGTGTGTTAAATAAAGACACCGGCTTTACCAAATTAAGACAAATTTGTGATGGTGCAGCCCCAGATCCGTTGAGTGCGTTCAAAGACTATTTTACGTATGCGTGTATTACATTAGTAGATGTCGAACGGTCGTTTTCAAAATATAAGAATATATTTTCACAAAAGCGAACATCACTCATGGAGACAACCATAGAAACATACCTGATGCTGCAAAATGGCTACATATCTTCTCCAGTTTGTGATAAGCAAGCTAGTTCATCAAGCTAGTTAATAGGGTAAGTTTTACATACATTGTTATAAATTGTAACAGTTTATTGTTTCTCATATTAGTTAATTTTACGTATGCCACTGTCCCACGGAACATTTTTTGACAGCTCTAATTATAATTTTGCTCATAATAGAGATCACGATCCATCCAAAAATTTGTAATTCCAGCTTAGTAGAACTGTTCTTAGAAATTTTACATAGTTTTTTCGATTGGTACTTTGCATTGTCAAGAACAATAATGCTATTCGGTTTTAATTTTGCAATTAAGTTATTTTCAAACCATTCCTCAAATATTTCTCCCTCCATGGTCGTGTGGTAATCCACGTTACAGTCTTCCATGTTTCTTCCTCATAGTTTCAATGCATTATCAACTCATTCATCAACTGATCCACAGTGTAATATAATCAACCGAGTCCCTTTATTAGGGGGCAATGAGATTGGGTAACATTTCCTAGATCCATCAATCCAACGGTTTTTTACGGTGTCATGAGTATCATACCAAGTTTCATCTAGAGAATAAACTGGTCTATTTTCTCTTCTGAGTTTTTTATCTCTTCTAGATATGAATCTTGCCATCCACTATTCGTCTGTTTTCCATAATCGCCATGCGTTTATTAATAGTTTGATATTTAAATCCAATTTTTCTCAGCCAAGTTCCTAAAGGTTTTTGGGTATATTTTAGACGATAATCCATTTTTATTAGTTTTCTTTCCACCACGTCAATAGTTGGGATTTAATTTTTCTGATACGCATCGTAAACTAAAGTTTTACTAACGATGCGATTGGTCCAGAGTTTTCGATTGACCGGCGTCGGATCGTTGTTTCACCAATTTGTGTATTATGGGACGGGGAACGTTAGTTAGAGATGCGGTTTCACTTAGTATATCTAAATCATACAAATTAGGGTCATTAGCTCGTCGCTTCAAAAGATTATTGTAAATATTAAAGCAAATTTATTTCTCCTGCTCGTTCAAATGTAGCCGATTTTCTCTTAGTGAAAATACTGATGAACTATGATTTTCTTTATCACTGCAATTATTATCACTTTCATTTTCACAAACACAATAAGATCTGAATGATCGAAGCATTTTAATATGAAATACGATAACCTTCTTAAATTATTTTCAAAAACACACCAGCAAATAAATATATATATAAAGTAATAATTACTTATAATATTACACTTTCTCCTACAACTCACTGCCAAACATATCGGTAACAAAACTAAGTGCGACCTGAGGTATCACAGAATGTAACTAAAACCCTGTCTCGGTCGCGTGCCAAAAAAAACAATAATCATCTTTCCCTCTTTAATATAAGCGGCTGAATATGTCATGTGTTAGACATTTCCTGTGCTCATGTTGCGTCTTACCCCGCACGTCCCGTCACTAAACCGATTTTTCTTACTATACATACAACACTTTCGCACGGAATAAACCACTGATACTAGCAATATTTATGGGACTGGTTGTACTCGTATATCCACATTCTAGATAGCTTCCGCTTTGGTTCCGAGGGTTGCCTAATTTTTGTGGTGTGGAGAAAACTATCATGTTTGATATTGACACAATAATCATTCTATTACCAAAGAAATTTTCTTTAGTTTTGAGAACGGAATTAGAAAATATAATCTAAAATATTCGACATTTAAGTTTTATTTTCAGGTTAATATTTTTTAGGAGAGACATTTTTTTAATAGGCAAAAACACTTTCAAAAACCAAGATCTGACTAATTATTAAGGGTGCAGAGGTTTACATAACATTCTTTTATTTAATAATTTATAAGACCGTCTTTATATCCAAAGAAGGTGCGAGGAAATTTTTAAGTTTAATTTAATAATTTCTGCCATTTCAATAAAATCGTAAGATATATAATTTAGAATGAAATAAAATGTAATGCTAAAAATTTTTTGCTAATTATTATTTTCTAACTTTTACAACAACTTATCACAGACAAGTAAAACATGTATCTTGTTAAGGAATTAATATTTATAATGCTGTTTTTAATTCTAACTATTCTGTTCAGTAAAACCAAAAATAAATAAAACAAAAGTATTCACCAGTTGAACAATCACCTCAACACTTTAAAACATCCACACGTGTTTTTACATCTTTGCGACATCAGTATGGCCCTTAGAAATAATTGTTTGTTTCAACAAATAAGGTATATAATTATTTGTTATGGTTGTGTGCCATATTTTGTTTCATTATTTTAATAAATACAAAAAGAGGCGTCTACTTTCGCTGTTACCTCGTATGTTATCTAAGAATTAATAATATAACATTTTTTTAAAATATAAGGAATCTACTTAATTACGTCTAAAATCTCCCATATACAGTAATACAATATTAATCTACAAGATGTCGAGTAATATTGATAATATTTTCAATATAAAGAAAATAATATAACAAAAGTTTTCCTTGTCTGGTCTTCCCTAAGGTCCAAATAAAACAATATGGCCACATCATTGTGCACATATTGCGATGAAAAAGCAGTATCTAGCAAAAATTAAGTTGGTAGGCATGCGCCAAGGTGGCTGTGAGTGGATATTTCATTAAATTCTGTCATTCAAATACGAATTCCTCAGCGGAATTCTACATCAAAGGTTGCATTGTTTTATTGGACTGGATAACATCCTTTCTGGTTTTGAAATGGAAATATTTCTAGCCATTCAAAAGATGAATTTAATTTTTAAGTCAGGAAATCTTGAACGCTAAACGATTGAAATTAGTTCTGCAGGTCAATTTAAACATAAAAGTAACTTTCTTACTTTAGAAATACATATCACAATAATTTTGCACAATATTACAAATATAAGCTATGTATAGTAGTAATAAAAAAACACAGATGAAAACTTTGCCAACTTATCTAAAATTATGGAAAATATTTTAAACAACCAAATTAGATGCCATGTAATCCAATTTCATATAATTACCGTTACCCAGTCTGGATTCCGTCCTAACCACAGTTGCACAACCGCACTGCTAGAAGTAGTTGACAACGTTATCTCGGCTATGGATAATAAAAAATTTACAACTTTGATACTTTTAGATTATTACATTTTGATAGAATCGATCATGAACTACTTCTAGCAATGCTACACTATCACGGATTTAATGAAAACTCGGAAGCTCTAATAAAAAGCTATTTAATCGGTCGTCAGCAGGAAGTTATTGTAAATAATAAAAAATCTGAGACGAAACATATTTGCAGTGGCGTCCCACGGAATTCCATATTAGGTCCTTTAAGGTTTATTATCTACACTTCAAATCAAAGTAACTCTATACGCCACTGTATAGCACACTTTTAGCCGATGACAAGCAGATATATTACTCCTTTCCTGTTGATAACGTGGATATTGCTTCCATTTTAATTAATAGGGATATAGAAACACCTTTAGATTACTCCAAAGCTTTTGATAGAATCAATCATAAAATACTTGTAGCATTGCTACACTATTGTGGATTTAATGCAAACTCAAAAGCTCTAATAAAAAGCTATTTAACCGGTCGTCAGCAGGAGGCGTCCCGCATTGTACCATATTAGGTCCTTTAATGTTTATTATCTACACTTCAAATCTAAGTAACTCTCTACGCCACTGTAAAGCACACTTTTAGCCGACGACACGCAGATATATTACTCCTTTCCTGTTGACAACGTTGATACTGTTTCTATTTTAATTAATAGGGATATATAACTTCTCATTAAAGCTTCTGAAAATATTTACCTTTCTGTAAATCCCAGTAAAACTTTGGTTGTTACCATTGGGTCGAAGAAACAATACCAGGATTGTACAAAAAGACAATAGTTCTTCATAATAATACTTTAAAATATAATAAAGTCATAAAAAATCTAGGCATAGATGTAGATAATCTGTTGAGATTCTCGTCACAGGTCACTTTTACGCTCAAAAATGCGTATAGTAATCTTAAACTTTTATACGGCTCAAATTTTTTACTAGATAAAAACTCTAAAATTATGCTTTGTAATGCACTCGTCGTGTCACATTGTAATTATGGTGATGTAATTTATAATGCGAGTTTATTCCTATTTGATAGGGTACGTATGCAGAGTTCAAAACTCTAGTGCAAAAGATATGAATCGATCTCCCCGAAAATTATAAAACTAGGTGGGTTAAATATGTCCCAAAGAAGATTATTGCATAGCTGTGTCTGTATCATAAAGTTATTTCTACAAAAACTCTGCAATATTTATATATTAAAATTTATTTTAGACATCAAATTCATCACTACTTGAATATCCGGGGGAAAAATATTATATCATACTTCAATATCTGAGCGACTGTTTTAATTTAATATTTACATACTGTGTAATGCCGTACCACAAGAAATTAAATTATTTAAAATATCTTTGAAAAAAACTTCTCTCAGTTAATATTTAAGAAGGAATTAATTTAACTATAAATATTTTATCTTATACTTTCGGCTTCTCCTATACAGATAATAACTATGTCATATAATTAATATGTAGGTGATATTTTACAAGTTGTTGGCTGTTAAAGTAGAAATTATTTCTTCAATAAAAAACAGAAAAAACTTTATTTCCTATTTTTATTTTTAGAGAACTTCCAGCCAGGTATATGGACAATTTATCCTACGTTTCGTCCGAGTTTTCGGACTTTTTCAAAGGTTAAAAGCTAAAAATAATGGTTTTACATAAGTCTTAAATTAGATTAGTGACAGAATACATATCTAAAAAAGTGTTTTCTTCACCTAATATAAATTTTCTATTTTAATTTCATTGTATGGGCTGGTTTTATTTTGTTTTTTATCATTTTTTTTATTTGGTAGGTATGTGTTGTACGTGTAGTTCGACGAGTTAGGCAGAGAATGATCAGTATTTGGTGTCGTCGTTGATGTGTTCTTTTTAAGAGTAGGTAATTATAACAGCTGGTAGTATACTTATATTGATGGTCCCAGTGACAGAGTTATTGTAAACATTCTCATGATATTGGATAGCCGTTGAGAAGAGATTTTGCAGTTAGCACAAACCTATACAGGATGTATAAAAATTGTTACTATTGAATAAGATTGCGATATATGCTACTTAGATTTTCTATATCTGTTTGATAATTTACTGTTTTTTTGTTGTTTTGTATTTCGGCCATTTCCAAAAACATACGTTTTTTGGAATTTCTTTCTTTATGCAGTATGGTTGTATCCAGAAAGTTAAAATTGTGTGAATTATTTATGGCGTGTTCAGCTAATGCTGTGCTACATGAATTAGGAGTTGCTATGGAATTTCTAATTGATAATTTATGTTGATTTATACGTTTATTTAAATATTGTTGGGTTTGTCCAATGTAACACCTATCGCAATCTGAGCAATCAATTTTATAAATAACATGGGTTTGATTTAATTTCTCTATTGTATCTTTTAGTTTTGAACATAATTTATTTTTTATGCTATTATCATTTCTGTATGCTAATTGTATGTTATATTTACCTAATTTTTTCTGAACTTTTGCTGATACTTGTGGTATGTATGGTGCCGATATCTATATTTTGTCTCTATTTGGATTGTTTTGATTTTTGTCCTGGATTGTGTTGTTAAATACGGGTCCAAAGCAGTTAGGTTGTAAATCTATGTCAACTTGATTTTTTTTTGCTTTTGTTATTTATTACATGTATTCTCTTTTGAATATACTTATTCATAAAAGGTGGCGGGTAAAAGTTATTTAAAAGAATGTTTTTGATTTTAATTATGTTTTCTTTGTGAAACAGTTTATCTGATAGTAAAATGGCACTGTCCACGAGGCTGTTTAAAAAGTCCGAAAACTCGGACGAAACGTAGGATAAATTGTCCATATACCTGGCTGGAAGTCCTCTAAAAATAAAAATAGGAAATAAAGTTTTTTCTGTTTTTTATTGAAGAAATAATTAATATGTAGGCTTTACTAAAAGAAAAGGTTGATTAAAATAGTTTAGGTATACTTCTTCTTAAATGTACATTATTTAACTTAAGTTTTTTTTTCATATAGTTTTTGTTTTTGTTCACTCCTACTTCATTGCGGAATTTACTGTTTTCTATGGATTATCTCTTAAGCTTGTTTACATGTATCATTAGTTTAATTCATCACCCACAACAATTAAATAATATTATTAGTAATGCCAAATTATAATTATTTTATGTATGTAATTATCTATTTTCCTTCTCGGTTGAGTGGAGGAGCAGGTATCGACCTGAACTCCAAAATTTAACAACATTTATGATGTTTTTATATGCTGTTTATTTTGTATTTATTAATTGTTGTTAATAGAGACATATTATTATTATTATTGATTAACTGTTTACTACAAAAAAAAAAAAAAATAATGTCTTTATTATCATGTAGGTATATACAATATAAATTTATATTGTGTAGGGGAGTGCGCGGGAAGTTTAGCTAGTGGGCTACTCTAAAAAAAAAAAAATATATATATAAAATATATATATATATATATATATATATATATATATATATATATATATATTTTATTATTATTATATATATATATATATATATATATATATATATATATATATATATATATATATATATATAAAAAAGTATATACAAAATATAAATAATAAAAAAAGACGTAAGACAAAAAATGTCTAGGAAAATATTTAAAAAAATAAAAAACCCAAAAAAAAAAAAAAAACGTAAATAAATTCGTATCTGTCTGTTCCAAAAAAAAATTCTAAGAAGGTAATAATATAATAAATACATAAATAACAATCAAAAGACCAATATTACTAGTTTGATAAAATGTAACTAATTTTTTCCTGACACAAAAATGAGGTATTGGGTGTACGTTGTAAATTTGTACTACATTGAAACATATCTAGTACTTAAGAGTTGTAAGTTGTTGGGAAATCTGTTTAAATTGTGTATGGAGTTCTGAAATAGTTTTCTTTAAGGTAGGCAGGTGACGAATTTATTAGAAGCTTTTGAATAAAAACATATAGTGGTATACAATTTTTTCCATTTTTAGCCATTAAGATTAGCAAAAGCAGCGGAAATGTGATCAAATTTTCTTAAGTTGCAGATGAAACGGAACAAATTTTGTACTTTCTGTATACGTTTTGTATTGTCCAAGCAGGGAAAATATACTAAATCACAATAACTGAAAATAGGAAAACGAGTGACTTAGAGTTTTTTCCTAAATTTGTAATTTATTAAATGCCTGTTAGCAAATAAAACTTTCATTTTTACGAAGGACTTTGAAGAGTTTACCAACATGAGATTTAAATCTGAAGCCATCATCAAAATGACACCCAGTATTTTTGATTCATGTGAATAAAGGCGTTATATTTAAGGTAATATTGATTTATACCTTCCCGTTAGTCTCTAAAAAGGAGTACTGGTTTTGCTTGGATTTAACTTCAACTTATGCTTTGTTGCATAGGAAAAAAACTCAAGTTCTTCATTAATTTGTAATGAAACCGTTTGTACTTCCATTGCTTCAAATTATATTGAAGAAGTATTCATCTGGTATTGAAGATTTGCAGTTTCCAAGATTTTATAAAATGAGTATAAATTAAAAACAAAAGTGGACCCAATATTGACTCGGACTCCAGAAAAACAATTGAGAAGATATTTGATAAATAGATACTTGATATCTAAATAAATAGGATTTAAAAAAATAATTTCGCCTATCCCAAAGAAAAAGTCTAATTTGGCACAAAGTAAATCATCAATTATAAAGGCCTTTGAAAAGTCCAAAGAGATTAACACTGTAGCAAGCTTTTTATCCTAATTTCTTAGTATATTGACAATCTATGTTTTTCGTTATTATTTGAAATCGCAGTGAGGAATATTTATTTTTTTTACGTTTTCTGCTGTCTGTTTAACGCATAAAAATTATTAAATCTTATACTATATTTGCATTTTTATACTAAAGTATACTATATAGAGCCATGGTACTTAGAAGCACAAATGTAAATGTTAATTTATTTTCTAACAATTATTACAATTTTAGGTAAATTTAAATCATGTCAGGCAAATACTAGATTATGCGTTCCATACGTTCCACATGTAAAAATTGAACTTAAGTGACTTTTATAAAGATTATAATCTGAAATTTGTTTTCCTGTAAAAATAATAAATTGTTACTTAGACCCATGAAGTTCTCATATGACGATATTTCTCTTTTCATTAATGTGTCTCAAAATTGGTCATTCCATCCATATCAATCTGTTGAAAAATTAGCAGTGGAGGGAGAGAGTGGTAAAACTTTAAAATCGTCCTGTGTATGAGATTTTAAAACATAGTTTTTTAGGTAGAAGTTAACGGTTGTACGCGATGCAAAAAGCTACATCCAGTCGCTAGATATAGCAAACATTGTAATTGACTTTCCGTGCAGTTGAGAACTGTTCATAATAGCGTCTTGTATCCGGCTAAGAGTTAATTAAAGGATGACAAGGGGGTTAAACAGTGTCAAGATTGACACGGCAAGCTTCATAGCTGGTATCAGATTATTAAAACAAAGTTACATATGGTGTATTTAAGATAATGATTGAAGGCAGACATTACGTATTTTATAGTGTTACTATTTAATCTGTATTAAATTAGATAAATTAAAATATAGCAAAATTTAAAATACATAGTTGCATCGGCTGTTTCGTGCAAATATTTAAATGTTTTTGTTTGCTTCCCTAATTGATACTTTGTAGATCTTTACTACCTTCATATACAATTTTTAACGAAGATTATGTATTCCTCATCACTTTAAGCTAACGGGTGGATGAATTATCCACTTGAAAACTATTTTTTAAATATTTATGACTAAAGTACAGTGTGTTCTATATAAGCACTCGATTTCCTGCCTTTATTACTGAACATACAGAAAATTAAAAACTAATCTTTCGAAATTGTTTGTGAGGAATCTGATTTAAAAAAATTATTAGACGTCAAATATATAAGGTACAGTCAAAAAAGTAATATTGTAACCATTAACATCCTGCATAATATTACGGAAATTATTCATTTGTCATTGTGATATTGTGGTCATTCATCCAACTACCTATTTAAAGGAAAATTACATCAACTAAAATCAAAACTGAAAACACCCTGTACATTTTTATACATATTCTTTCCGAATTCAGCATGTTACATAATACTTGGCACTTGTCTTTAACTGTTTTCGATATATTTGCAATATACAGGTTGGTGTACTTATATCGGGTATACTATCTATGCGATAGGGGCGTACTGTCACTCAATACATGACGGACAGTAGTTCGTGTACCCACCGGACGTAGACCAACCAGTATATAGAGTGTTAATTAAGTACGTGGACAAATTTTAAGAGGTAATTTCTTGTGTGATCTTAAGACAAAAAATTTATATAAATATTATTTATTTATTTATTTATTTATTTCTATTACAACATCCCAGGGGATAAACCTTAGTTACACGACGAGAGAGCTTACATAAAGGTTTCTCATATTATTTGTACACATAAAAGCTAAATATAAGCTATTAATCTTTCATGATAAAATATACTATTGTACCTTTTTATTTGTAAAACATTACAAGCAAATATATCAAGCGAATTTTCAATGTTATTATAGTTATTTATTATTTGATAAAGTGGTGAGGATATCATCATATTTGTGCAAGCTACGGGTAAGTTAAAAATGTGATGAATTCTGGAATTAAATGATGGTACTCTAAGATAAACTTTAGATAATAATTCGTCTGATTTTACTGTATTGTAAAAATTTTTATGTAAAAATGTAATTTTGCAAGTTGCTCTTCTAGCTATTAGACTGTCTAGATTAAGACGTTGGAGCAATATCTCATTGATTATACCTCTAGCCACATAAGTGTTGTCGTTAAGATAGATAGCTGACTTCATAAATCGTCGCTGTAACCTTTCAATGCTAACAGTGTGAATACTATACAAGGTGCCTCACCAGGAACTGCATCGATCGATATAGGGAAAAGTACACACTAGAAAATTTTTTAAATTTAGGAAGCTACTAACAGCAGTGTGGCCAATCCAACTAAAATAATTACAAACATCTGGCATTTCCAGTTATACCGGATATCGATACCAACTTGCCTATATATTTTAGGGTTTTCGAAAAGAGCATAAAATTCTGAGTCAAAAACATGTAGGATACTCTATGTCTATCAATAACATGTAACACTTTTGCTACTCGATATCCACAAAAACAGAAATCGTCGCCAAATACTGTAAAACGCATATTGGATAATTTTAAAAGCTATGGCTCTGTCTAGGCAAGAATTCAAAAGCGGAAGCCTATTGTTGATGACGAAAAAGTAGAAATAGCAATTCTGGGATATTTTCATGCATTTCCAATGATGTCATTAAGACAAGCTGCTCTGGAAAAGGGACTATGCAAGGATTCAGTTCACAGAATCTTACTTAAATATAAATTTAACCCGTTTTCATTCCAAATGGTTCAACGATTAAAAGAAACAGATTTCCTAAGAGGAGAAAATGTTTGTGAATTTATTCTAATAAGGTCTGTAGGCGACGATTCTTATTTGGGAAATATTGTATCGTCAGATGAGGCTAAATTTACCAAAAAATGGACTTTTTAATCTACACAATTCGCATTATTGAAGTGACTCGCCGAAATTTTTAAGAAAGTTAACAGTTTAATGTTTACTGTACCATAAGAAACGATAAAGTGGTGGCATTAGAATTTTATCAGTAAAATTTAAACAGTAAGATTTCTTCTTCTATGTATAGTTAATTTTTTGTTTTTGTTTTTTTTTTGTGAAAGGTATCTAAATATTTTACAAAATTTGAATAATAACTATTTAGAAAATATACCTCTCGCCGATCATAGAAACATTTTTTATCAACATGACGGTGCTTCCCCACATAACGGGTATTTGATAAATAATTTTTTACAAGAAACTTTTTACGATCAATGGGTCGCCGATAATGGACCTTTCCTATGACCTCCTCGCTCTCCTGATTTATCAGTTTTAGATTATTTTATTTGGGGACCTATTAAAAATAAAGTTTATGAGAGCCCATTAACAACTATTG
This sequence comes from Rhamnusium bicolor, assembly GCA_029963845.1. NCBI lineage: Eukaryota > Metazoa > Arthropoda > Insecta > Coleoptera > Cerambycidae > Rhamnusium > Rhamnusium bicolor. Next base: position 35,225 of record JANEYF010001387.1, read on the forward strand.
AAGATTGTATGCAGAGAGTAAGAAATGCATTTCAAAACTTATCACAGGATTCAATTAGAAGAGCTACCAATGAAGAACTAGTCCGAAGGTGCGAAAAATGTGGGAGAGGTGCGGAATTTTGAACAATTATTAAATTAAAATGAAATCACGTTTATAGGTGATTTTATCATAGCTATTTTAGTTTATGCAAAGTGTCTTCAATCCAATTGACAGGCATGTTAGTGTTTAGTATTATTTTCCGTTTTTGTGGATATCTAGTAACAAATGTACTACAAGTTCTTGATATTACATTATCATATTCTCCAAAAATAATAAACAAATTCAAAAAGTCTTCGTGGTTGTAATTTAAACGCGGTGGTATTTTTTGACATAAGAGAATGACTGACATTACTGATTTTTTCTAGTCATGGCTAATTTGATAAAATTTTTACTAAAAATTCTTGAATTTCTAAGAAAATCGCAAATATTTCAAAAAGTTGTGACTTAAATCCCCACAATGCTTATATAAAAAAAAGGAATTTAATTATACATAAATTGATGTAAAAGTACAGCGTGTTCCATTTGACTTAAGCGTTTTCGCGGTTTGAAGTTTAAAAAATGTAACATTAAAAATGGAAAACTTGGTATAATATAATTGAATTTCTCTAAACTATAGAACGTAGCTCACCTTATAGTGTTTCTGTGTGCCAAAGAGCAAATGAGTATATTTTACACAAAGAAAGTTATAAAGGTTATTGTAAACCATTACACCTGTCAGCATTTTTTTTAAATGTCAAATATCTCTGAAACGGCTGGATTTAGGCATAGATTATCCTACATATTTTTGATTTTAATGCTCTTTTCGAAAACCCTTAAAACATAGGGTATTCCATTTAAAATAAGCAAGTTGGTATCGACTTCCGTTATAACCGGAAGTACCAGATGCTTGTAATTATTTTAGTTGGAATCACCACACTGCCATTAGTAATACCTTAAATTTTAAAAATTTTCTGGTTCGTATTTTTCCCTACATCGATCGATGCAGTTCCTGGTGAGATACCCTGTAAACTGGATTCCATATAACGCAAGCATGTTCTAACTTAGAGCGGACAAAAGTTATATAAAACTGTTGGAAAATTTTTTTTGGGTAAGGGTCCTTATTTTGAGAAAAACTACTTTTTTTAACTTGCCGACGTTTCGGTAATTTTTATTACCATCTTCAGGGCAATTAATTATGAGTTTCTAAAAAATATATATAAACGAAATAATTGAATAATGACTATATATATATATATATATATATATATATATATATATATATATATATATATATATATATATATATATCATTTATATATGTACATATATATCAGATATAGTATCACTTATAGATGTACAATGATCAGCTCTAGTGTGTAATGGTAATGATGTTATATATAACAGTCTAAATGTATTGATGTTGAAAACATTTTTTGAATTGCGTAATACAAATCCCAAAATTTTGTGTGCAGCTCATAATAGTTTGAATATTATCATCATCATCATTAAATGTTAATTTTGAGTCGAATGTTACGCCAAGATCTTTAACAAATTCAGGTCTAATAAGTATAATATTGCCAAGTGTGTAATCAAAGGAAATGTTTTAACCTTACGGGTGAAGGACATGACATTGCACTTATTAGCATTTAGAGGCAACTTATTTGTTACACACCAGTGACTAATTCTATATAAATTTTCCTGAAGTAAAATACGATCTTACAATGAGTTAATTTCCGAAAAAAATTTAAGGCCATCAGCATATAATATGTACTTGACATTTAAGTTGACAGTGATATTGTCAATAAGTAGTAAAAAATATATTGGTCTCAGGATCGAACCTTGTGGAACACCGGACGCTCGAATAAAGCTGTAAGACTTGAATCCATGAAGCAGTACGTATTGGGATCTGTTATGAAAATATGATTTGAGCAGACTCAGTAGAGCGTCAAAGAAGCCGTACAACTCTAATTTGTTTAAGAAAATTTTATGCTCTATTCTGTCGAATGCTTTAGAGAAGTCAGTGTAAATAACATCTACCTGACTTTCCTTATATATGGCTTCACTAATAAATTGTGTTTTACACACAAGATTAGATATAATGGACCAACCGGAAACAAATCCATGGTGTTGTTCGGAGACTGAATTTTGAACATGATGTGAAATATGCAATATTGCCTCAAAAATTTTGCAGAAATTGCATAAGATTGCAATAGGTCGATAATTTGATATGTTGTGTCGGTTACCTTTTTCAAATATATGACAAGTTTTGCATATTTTCCACATTAGGTTGAATGAAATTCCACAATTGTTTGCAAACAATGAATGCGCAGTCTCTTATTGAAAATGACGGTATTAGGTCTGGACCTTTGGTCATGTTAGCTTTAATTTTCTTTATCGCGTTCAATGCGTCATCTTCTATTATTTCTTTTATGCATAAAGATGAAATATTTTGAGCATTGACGAAATCGGGTAAACTTATGTCTGATTTGACAAATAACTGAAAAATTTGCAAATCTGTTTAACGATATCTGTAGGATTTTCAGGACTTATATAGTCCTAAACGTCCTAAAATTTATTTACAATTTTGTTCTTTAGATTTTATGGTCAAATTTGGTGTCGTCGTAACTATTTTGTTACTACTTTGTTCTTAAACTTTTCGCCCTCTTAATGTTTTTCCTTATCTTGTACAGTTTAGAAGTTGTCTGAAAAAAAAAAAATTATGCTTTGTTTTAAGGATAATTCATCAAATTCGGCTCATACAAGTACGTATAATACTTTTAAGAGTACCAATGAAACAACGTTATTAATTTTGAAACAATATAAATGGTCCTAATTAAAACTGAAGTTACCGCAATCTAAACAAAAATTTAACAATGTATAGTAGTACATAGTAGTCAATAAGAATGATAGTTCTCATAAAAATAACAAAATGGGCCTTGATGAACAATACTAATTAATTTATTTATTAACGTAAACAACATGACACTTGTCAAAATTATTAAAAGGTGTTATTTTGTAGTTTTTTGATAGTGCAAGTAACAGATTTATTGAATTTCATTTTTTGGTTAAAGCAGTCAGAGAACAGCAATTATCACCTAACACAAATCCAAGGGACAAAAACACGAAAAAGGCAAAAACATTGCCCATTATTAGTACAGGACAATTTTAAGAGAACGCACTTTCCCCAAACGTGAACAAGATCTTTAGCAGAGAGATTTTCCTCAGCGAGTAACTTTATGTACAGGGTTATGCACGTAACATTTTACCCTCTCTAACTCTCTCTTTTTATCTTCTTACCTAGAAAAAGATGGTAAGGAAGAAATATGTAGGAAATTTTCTTGCGATTTTAACGCACTATTCAAAAAAGTAATTAAACTTATTGTTCTGGAGATATAAATCAATATTTTATTTTTTTTGAATGGAATACCCCATATTCTTCTCATTTTTTTGAAATCATCGTTTTATTCTGATTACAGCGATATACATATATCATAGGTTTGCATAATATTCTTCTTTGAAATGATGAATATTGCATAATAAACAAAATCTAAATAGCGAAATTTACTGAGAAGGTGTACTCTCTGTCTTGCAAAGGATGACCATTATAGAATACCTTATATAATTTAAGCTTACTTCTTAATAAAGTATTAATTACATTTCTTCTAAAACTGTGTTTTTTTAGTAAGATTTATAACAAAATAACATAAATATAGGGTGTCCCAAAATTAATTCCCCAGCCGCCGGGGTTAGACTCCATGACCAAAAATAAGTCGAAAATCACATGTTAAAATTTCGAAAAGTTACTTCTTACGAAATTGTGGCAATCTTAAAGATCGCAATGAAGGTATTTTTGCAAATCAATTTTTGAAATAGGTCCAGGTAAAGATAGTTTATTAATTTAAATCAAGTGACATCTACACATAATAAAATTAAAATACTTAAATTTACAAAGGCAAATGTTCAAAATGTTTGCCATTTTGTTCTATGCATGCAATAGGCGAAGTAAATTGTTTTCAACACGACCTATTGTTTCGTTTGTAATTTGAGTTAATGCTCCATAAATCCGAACAATAACGTCATCTTCATTATTCGGTAGGACTTTGTATACCGCATTTTTCAAGTGTCCCCAAAGCCAAAAGTCTATTGGGTTGAGATCCGGGGACCTAGATGGCCAAGAAGTAGGTCCTCCGCGACCGATCCATTTATTGGGAAATCGCCGATTTAATATCTCTCGAACATTTCGAGAATAATGAGCAGGCGCTCCATTATGTTGATACAAAATACTGTGACGTTGCAACAAATGAATATCTTCCAAAAAGATAAGTAGGTAATATGTTTTCGCAAAAATTTGCATAATTTTCTGCGTTTAATATCCTAGGCAGAAAATGTGGTCTATTATGTCATTGCCCAACAGACCAATCCACACATTTACACTCCAGCGCACTTGCTTATGTGATTCTCTAATTTGGTGTGGATTTTCGTAATTCCAGATATGTAAGTTGTGCTGATTAAACACCCCTTGCTGATTAAAATGAGACTCATCACTCCACAATACTTGCTTAAAAAGGTCTTCATTTGTAACTAAGCAATTTAAAAATCATCTGGAGAATTGTAAGCGCAACTCACTATCCCCAGGATGCAATTTCTGAACCTGCTGTAAGTGATAAGGATGCAGATTTTCTCTTTGCATGAATCTGTTAATAGTACTACGACGATGGTGACGATTGGCTTCCAAGATCCTGGTACTTACAGACGGATCTTCTTCAATGTCGTGGAGTAATTGCTCTTGCTGTTGCCATGTTAGCTGTCTAGGACGACCAGCATAAATCATGTTAGGAGCCAAACATCCAGTTTCAAGTAGACTAACTTCAACAGCACTTATTGTTTTATGATCTGGGTGTCGCCTAGTAGGAAAACTGTGGCGGTACAGACGCTCTGCGACACGAGCATTATTATTACAAACTCCAAGTAGTTTAATCATATCTAAATATTCTTGATTGCTGTACCTTCTGGGCATTATAATAAGTATGAAAACTTAATTGTTTACCATTGTACGTTAGTTTAAATTTGAAATATTTTATTGACATTGACACACAAAATGTCGTATTCTGTCTTCGTTGAGGGTGACTTGATTATAAAGTATCTTTACCTGGATACCTATTTCAAAAATTGATTTGCAAAAATACCTTCATTGCGATCTTTAAGATGGCCATAATTTCGTAAGGAGTAACTTTTCGAAATGTTGACATACCTCAGTGGTTTTCGACTTATTTTTGGTCATAGAGTCTAACCCCGGCAGCTGGGGAATTAATTTTGGGACATCCTGTATGCATTGATTTTCCATGGCAATTTAGATTTGGTCCATTATGTAACATTCACTATTTCAAAGCTCAATATTGTGTAAACTGTTTATGAAAACATTTGGATACTTATATTATTGTACACAGAAGAAAGCGAGGATTTCAAAAAATGAGAAATATACAGGGTGTTCCATTGAAAAAGATAAAAATATAATTGGTATCTCCAAAACGATAAATTCAATTGTTTTTCTGAATAGTGCGTTGAAATCGCAAGAAAATTTCCTACAACATTGTTCATTACTATCTTTCTCTAGGTAAGTAATAAAAGAGTTAGAGGAGGTAGAATGTTACATGCATAACCCTGTACTTGGCTACAAAATAAATTAGTGATACATCCAAAGTTTTTATCCCAGGTTTTCTTTACCGATGAGACATGGTTTTCCCGTAACGCAATAATAAATTTTTACAAGTATCATATGTGGGCTGATGATAACCCACACGCTATAATTGAAAACAATTTCCACGATCAGCTTTCAGTAAATGTTTGGGTTGGAATTGTTGGGGATTTTTTTATTGGGCCTCATTTTCTGCCTCTTATGCATGATGGTGATCCACCATACTTCAGCTTAGTTGCACGTGAGTATTTACATCAAAATTATGCCGATCGATGGATTGAGCGGGCCGGACCAAAACCTTGGCCACCCAGGACGTTCGATTTAATTCTCTAGATTTCTTTCTCTGGGGTTATCTAAAATCATTAGTCTAGAGAACCCCAGTTGAGAACAAAGAAGATCTAAGAAACCAAATACAAGAATCATGCGAAATTAAAAGAAATACTCCTGATTATTTTTAAGCGGGTGCGCCATCCAATGATAAGGCGCATAAATTCATGAACTGAAGTCGGGTGTAGCAATTTCCAGTAATTACTCTAAAGTAAGTGTTGTACCTTTGTTACATTTTTCTTTAGATTATGGTAATTTTAGTTAGTAATTAGGTTTATGTGAATTGTTTCAAAAGTTAATAATGTTTTTTCATGGACACTGTAAAAAGTATTATACGTATGTGCTGAATTTGAGTAAATTATCCTTAAAACAGAGCATAATATTATTTTTTGCCAAATGGCTTCTAAACGGAACAAAATAATAAAAGAACATCAAGAGAACGAGAAGATTAAGAACAAAATAGTAAATTAAATTTAATTATCAAACTTAGTAGTGTCGTCGTAAAAAAATGTGGGGGCTTAAATTGGAGATGACCCCAAAAAAAATAGCACTCTGTAAACTGTTAAGTTAATAACGTTGTTCTAATGGGTACTGTTAAAAGTATTATATGTACTGAATTTGAATTAATTATGTTTAAAACTGTATAAGAAAAATTTAAAAAAAACTATCTCAAAAACTTGACGTTTAGGACATATGTTTATACAAACCTTTGTCTTAAAATCATAGAAGGAATTACAGCCTAAAGCTTGTCCACGTATTTAATTAACACCCTATATAATAGGTCTTTCACATAATTAGGCATAAGATTAAATGCTGAATTATAGTCAATTTCTTTTTTAAATGTGTGTAATATACATTGTTAATAATGGACCTATTTCAATGAAGCGACCTTATTTTAGCACATATGCATCAGACCGTGTTTAAATTGGTTCTGAGATTATTCGGTGAAGGAATTTTGTAAAATGAACAAATTTTATTAAAAATAAATCTTGCGTGAACAGATCAATCATTTGTAAGAACCAGTCATATGTTTTCTATTTTAAGAACATCATATATGGGGATTAACTTTATACTCTTTCTGTTTTTCTGTAATCAATCTTAATCATTCCTTAGATTTGCTCTGTATTATTTTTACAAGAAAGCAATTTTGATTTTCATTAATTAATTTTATAGTACTGTGGAGAAAAAAAGAAAAGAAGAGCAATTTTGTTTGTTCTTTGAGGATTACTATAGGGGACACTTGACGCGTAATCACGATATGTAAGTATAAAAACAACGAGAATTAAGCGTCAAATTGACAGTCTGTGAAATAATATTTCATAGGAAAAATTTAGGAAACGAAAATGAATTAATACGATGGAAAGAATTAGTAGATAAGCCACTATTTATCTCTACAGGGTGCTCGGTTTTCATTGTCCACGAGATAGAGGTATATTTAAATTTCACTAATTCTATGATGAATAACATTTCATAAATTCTCTAATTTACCTGAAACCTTTTAAAAAAAAATTACTGGAATCTGAAAGAAAATTTTGTTTCTGCCTATACATTTTTTATTTTTGGGAATACATAAAAATTAAAAATATTTTCTAAAGGCACATTACGGTTTTATTTCACAAAGTCATCACAGGCGAAAAAACGTGTCAGTTTCTTGAAACTGTAATGTTAATTAAGTATAGTAATAGGCAAGGTCATTTATAGCAGATAAATTAAATGAAAATACCCAATTATTTCAAACATCAAATCATATACGCATAACGTTAAATACTTATTTATTTAACAATCATTATTATAAATTTATAACTTCTAAAATTCTGACGTCTCAATTTATAACTAAGAGAAGGCTAAAAGTAACGATATTTTACATTTTCATATTGGTGTCCATCTGAAATATCAGTTCTTTGCTGAAAGACATTGACTATTTTAGCGTCGAATTTAGAAGTGACAAGGTTAGTTTTATTATAACAAGAGAAATACTCCATAAATGCTGATTTAAGTAGATGTAAAATAATTATCTTATCATTTGACTGACAATAACTATCACAGAACGTCAGTTGTCATATCAATAAAATGGAAACATACTAAATTTACAGCACGATGTGCACGAGAAAACCTTAAATGTCTAAAAATAAAGTAATTTAGTAGCTAATTTTGTAATTTGATTAATACTAGAACTGAAAGTGAATTTGTAATCAACTGATACTAAGAAATCCTTAAATTTGGAACAACGTTCTATAGAAACATTGTTATCGTTGTAATCAAATTGTTAAAAATTTTGTCTACGATAAGTACATGTCATAATTTTGCATCTGAAAATATTTAGTTTTAAGAAGTTGGTGCACCAAATAATAACGTTTAATAATTTCTGCTTGTAACTGCAAACGATTGTTGCGATTATTAATACTCATATAAACTTTAAGAACGTTTGCAAAAGTACTGGTAACAACGAGTTATTGACATTATATCATTTACGAAAATTATAAACAGCAGGGTTCTCAAGTTGGATCCCTGAGGAACACCTGCTGTTGTGATGTGTTGAGACCTTCATCCACAGTATTCAATAAAAATGCCTCTAGAAAACAAGTAGAATATGAACAGTAAAAACAATGTTTCTGAAAATTCAAAAGCTTTTAGTTTAGACAGTAAGAATTAGTGATCTATGTGATCAAATGCTTGAATATCTGAATACATAGCATCTACATGTCCTGCCGCATCCACGTTGTGAGACATAAACTGGGTAATACAGGCAAGATTTTTTATTGCTAATCTTCTCCAAAGCCATGTTGAGAAAGTAATATTGATGTTTTACCTGCATTGTAAATATGAAGGGCCTGCAACTATTTATAGAAGAGAAATCTCTATTTTCCAGAATAAGACTTATTTTAGTTATTTTCCTAATATCTGCAAACTTAGACACGGCGTGAATCATGTTAATAATAGTGCACTGAAAAGTTACAAACAGCGGCAGAGACTAATCGAGCTAGGAACACCACATATACCAGCAGTCATTTTAATTTTTAGTTGTTTGCAGAATTATATTTATTATCTATGATAGAAATAACATTAATTGCTTTAGGTAAATTCTAAGCCAGAGTTATTTGTGTGATTTGGATCAGATTCAGTGTACACACTTGAAAAAAAAAACCCAACCCGTCCACTGCCATTTACGGTGTGTAACGAAATTGCAGGCCATTTCATTCCAGTTTGTTGTATTCCACGATGAATTAAGTTTCTGCCAGTCTAGTCGAGATGGCGTCACTGATTTCTACTGGAAGAGTCGGTTTTGCAGATTTTTGCACTAAATATCTATCTATCTTTATTACTCATACTCTACTCTCAAATGTCTGTCTCTTTCCAAACTATAATCGAGTTTAGGTAGCAGAATACTACGATGCTACTTTCTTCTTACTAGGGCAGCCAGAGACAGTGGTTGTCTCTGGTGCCGCGTACTGATGGAAACCATCTCTAGTTCTGCGGTCTGGTAAGATTTATATGTTATCTGGTATTATCTTGTGATTCTATGCTCATCATTATTTAAAAAGTTGCTATATTGATTTAAAGTACCTTTGAGGTAATTTTCATAATAATATTGTACCGTAATTATCTTAATTTACGCCTTGGGCGAATTTGCTTTTCGGTGATCAGTTCACCTTGGTTCTTTGGAACAGCCATCATTGATATTGATTAGTATCAATTTATCGTGCCTTGCTGGCACTTTATCTAATATCCCTTTGATATTGTAATAATTTCGTGTGTTAATTTAAACTAACTTTCGGTTATTGTAAATTTTAGATTTACTCGGCAACGGATGTCGCCATTTTGTATCGTAGTTAGTTGTTTTCTGTCTTTGTATCTTGATGTTTTAGGTCACTTAGCTACGTTGGTAGTGCTCTGAAAGTGGACTAGTGACATTTGGAGTAGTGATGTGTCGACCAAGCTATTTTTAAATAGCAGTTGCTTCTGCTACTGCTACATTTATTTAGCAGTTAAAAATAGCTGCTATTTTAATAGCAGCTGTTTGGCGTATTGGCGTATTAGCATCCACCCTAGGACAGCCATGCATTTATGCCAACCTGCTAAATAAATAGCAGCTAATTTTTGAGCACGTAGCAGTTGCTACTGCTACCAACCAAATAACAGTTAAAAAATAGCAGGCTGCTAAATAGCAACCCATCACTGATTTGGGGATTGGTACACCTGGTTGGACCAAAGCTATTTGTTTATAACCTTTGTGAAAATTATCTAATTTGGTGCATTTGTTTTGTAGTGGATTATTTTATACCAGTGCATATAATTATCAACCAGACCTCAGTAACGTAAGGTTTTTCTAAATTTAAAATATCGACTGCTTACTTGAACGTTTACTTAGTATTTAATCATGAACGCTGCTCTAGTGGAACTTTGCCTAGTTCTCTGGCAAAGATACCTGCCTAGTTATCTGGCACTTGTTTAACTTTTAATTATCTAAAGTAAACATATAGTCAAGTATATATCTTTATTTAACTTTATCTGCAATTCATTAGAACCTCCCTCCAAGGAACTAATAAATGATTTAATTTAACGTTACCTCTAAGTTGAAAACTATCTTTGTTTTATATTTAGCAAATATTTATTTACATTATCTTTCTAGTTGTCTGTCTGTATACAGACATTCTAAATTCTATTTTCTTGAAGATTAACTTCTTTTAGTGAAAAAATATCTTAACATGTAGGGAATACCTATTTCACTTTGTTTATTATCGTAGCTACACCTAGTTTATTTGTTGGACTAGTATTTTTTCTATTTAACTTAATTTTTATTGATACTTAAGTTAGTTGAGGTCTTCAACTTCCTAAAATATTGTAGGACACCGATCCTAGTTTGTTTAGTTTGCAATTTACTCTGTAAATTTGTATTAACTCATATTTTGTCTACGTAGCTGGACAATTCAAACGTCACAGCTTTTAACTTTGTTTTGCCTATAATACTGATCTCATAAAACTCTCCCCTTTTTATGTTATTACTTGGACCAAGAGAAGAGGATAACTGGTGGATCGAACTGATCATTATATACTGGGTGGAGCAGGAAAATTATATTTTATACAACTGGCATTTTTTCTCAAGGGTAACTGCAGTACTGACAGTGGCGAGTCAAATTGACACCGAACCCATTAAGAGCCTAGCCGTTGGTGGATTCTTCGCTGGACTAACCCATTGGAAGTTACGTAAGATCTTCGTCCCCAGTAAACACATATATTTGGTCAGAAGAAATTTGTGAGAGATCAGGCATTTAATTTTTCTTTCTCTTTCAATTACATATTTTTGTTGTGTGGTTAATTGTTGGTCTTCAACCACAATTAATTTTTTTTGACTTGTAAATATTGTGTACATATACTAGTCTTGATTATACTTTTTATAAAATAATATCTTTTTTATTCCACTTCCTTACCAACCGAATTCAAGTTTTATCGTTATCTTTACCTTTTAAAATAAAATTTTAATTATTTGGTACTTGCAAAAGTCCTGGCGCCCAGCCTAGATTTTGGTGATAACTCAAATCAATCTAAGCCCTTATTCACGACCTGCTCACTGAGCTACCGATTCATAAGTACAACCCCCAGCTTATTGTGTTATGCCAACAATTGGACGGGGGTGTTGCAGGTGAATCAAGTGTTTCGTTGTTACATTAAACGAAAATACAAAATTTAGATAGGTCGCGGGCGTTTTCCTTTTCAGTTGCAGAGTCTTTTTTAAGTAAAATTAATTTCTTTTTTATGGCGGTCCTAAGGGTTTTAAATAAATTTCAATAGTATTAGTTTCATATCTTTTTACAACTCTTTTGCAATTTCTTTGTATCGTATGTTATTTTTAATTAAAGGCTAAAATTTTAAATGTTTATCAAATATAAGATTTAAAATTGTGTAAAGGCATTCCCGCATTTCATCAACATTAGTATCTTGTCCTAGATTCAACCAATCGCTTCGTAAAATATCGTAATACAATTGAAGAAATTTGTTCTTTTAAAATTATAAGGTATTTTGTCATTAAGATAAAAAAATTTTGTGACTTGTAAAGTTTAGTTCAAACTCATTTGCAACATAAATAACGTCGGCGGCTTTGAAACCTTTACCTCCCTCGAAGATGCCGATGTTTTTTATGTTGCAAATAAGTAATCTTTACTTAATTATAAATCTACAAACAAAGAGGAATGGTGCATATTCTCTTTAATTAAAGGTATGGAATCTTTTCTAATGCTACAATTGATATTTCCAAAACAAAGTTTACAGTCATTTAATATTATCTTATATCCAGAAACCCACAAAAGTTATCAACTAATCCAACTTTAACATCATGGGTATACCATACCCATGATGTTAAGTGGGTAAAGGGCTTGTAGCTATTTACTTATATCGATGGTTCGAATCCATTCCGGAGCAAGTAAGAAATTTTATTTGTAATTTGTTTCGGATTAAGATGGAAGAGAACTGTCGATGTGGTAGATGTTGTTCGGACTCCACAATAAACTACAGGGCCTCGTCTCTCTTTACTCAACACAGAATCCTAAGATTTTCTGGGAGTTATTTCGGTGACTTGAAAGGCGGTTAAGAGAACATTTGAAACAAACATTTAAATCGAAATTAAATTTATTCACAAATTAACTGTGTGCAGTATTTTCAAATATTGACGGTATCAAATGCATCAAAAAATACTATTCCATAGCAGTTGTTTGATCTGGTATGTTGTAAGTACCACTGGCGGTTCTTCTATAGGGTCATTTGGTCACTGATCTCCCACATACAAATAAAAAAATATTTATTTTCTGAAGTTTAAAAATATATAATATATATATTTTTAATATTCTTAAAAAATATATTAAAGTTTATAGTTCATTCTATGCACAAAACTATTCAAATATCTAGATCGCAGGATTTCGTATCCCCTCCGAGCCTCTACATTCATATTCATTACATTATTCATTTATAGAATTTAAAAATCTTGGGTCAATCCACAACTTGTTCTCAAAGCGAGCTACGGACCGAATTTACAACGAATTAAAGTGAAATAGACTTATGCGTGATTCGTCAGAAAGCAAAAGAGACAGAAAACACTGGCGGGGACAATGTCCCTAACACATTGTATGGAAACAGTAACGCACGAAGTTTAGTACAGCAGTCTCAATGCTGACTAGGTACGCGTTGGTCGGTAAATTCTGTCGCGTTCTTTTTAATGTTTTTATTTGTGAACATTTTATTAGTAAATCTCTACTTGTCGTGAAATTAAGTAAAACAGTGTTTTTTTGGTGTTTACTATTAAATATGAGTGTTGTACAAAATATATTAAAACTGAAAGATGGACATAAGTTGGGTTATGAAGACCGAGTGAAATTCAAAGGTAGTGGCCGTCTAAAACCTAATATGACGATAAAGCAAACATCTCTTTACTGGCGATTATTCACGAAGAAATAAAATCTGAAATTAATCAATCTGACTTATTTGCAGTTCAAGTGGATGAAACCACAGATAGTTCCAATAAAGTATAAGTAGTTTTTGTGTTTAGATACGTTTTAGACGGTGTTGTATGTGAGAGATTTTGGAAATTTATTCAGCCTCAAGGAACGAGATCGCAGCATTTGACAGATGTAATTTTAAAAGAGTTAGAATGTCTGAAAATTAATGAAAGTCCTGAAAAATTGATAGCACAAAGTTACGATGGAGCATCAGTAATGAGTGGCGCTTTTGGAGGTGTACAAGCCAAAATTAAAAAAAGTTATCCTTCAGCAAATTTTATTCATTGTTTCGCTCATCAACTAAATTTAATTTTACAAAAAGCATCAAGTCAGGATAAAAGGATAAAAATTTTTTTTGCTAATTTTTCATAGCTTTTCTTCATTCTTTGGAAAATCGCCAAAAGAACAGCTGTGTTAGATAATGTTGTTAAGGTGAGATTACCTAAAGCGGCTCCAACACGATGGAATTATAATACAAAGTGCATAGAGACTGTTTATACCTGTCGAACAGAATTATTAGATTGTTTAAAAAAAATCATTGATAATGAATCAGAAAACAACACTCTAAACCAAGCTATTGGTTTAAAAAATTACTTACAAAATGAACATTTTTCCTTACTGGTTAAATTTTTTTCATTTAGTTATGCCTCATTGTGATATATTGTTCAATCAATTACAAAAATGTAATATCGATGTCATAACAGTAAATAAGTGTATTGGCGTTTTTAATAGTAAAATTGAAGACATCAGAAATAAAATTTTGAATAACTATTTGGAGGAGACATCTATGCAGTCTGCCCAGAGATGTAAAACGGAAGAATCAAAAAGGAGAATTTCATTAGAAGTTTGTGATATAATTACATCTGAGATCAAAAACAGGTTTGGTTTCAGTAATCATTTAGCAGTGTCTCAGTTATTTCACGCAGATCGATTTAAAGATTATAAAAAAGCTTTCCTCAAGATATGTTTAAATTAGTTAAAATGAAGTATCCAGTCATAAATCATTTGAAACTTAAAACTGAATTAGAAGTATTATATAGTCGAGAAGATTTTTCCAATAGTGAAGGTGCAGTTGCTTTATTACAGCTTTTTATTAGCAATAATTTGTGCAATACTTTTTTCTGAAAGTGTCAAACTGTTAAAAATCTTGTGTACTCTCCCTATGACTACCGTGAACGTTGTATTTCCACCTTAAAAGAATAAAGACATTTTTAAGAAATACCATGGGTCAGGAAAGGTTATCTTCTTTAGCTATGCTTACTATAGAAAGGGCATTAATAAAGAAGATAAAAGACTTTAATGAAAAAGTAATTGACCACTTTGTATATCAAAAAGACCGGAGGATCGACTTGGAATTTAAATCACTTTAAATTTTAATACAGTAAACTTTTCTAATTGACCTCCCTATCTCTTGACCCACGAACCTCCGCGCCACTGGTAAGTATAAATAAAACAGTATTGTTAGTGATTACTGATTGATTATCTTACATCCAAGGGCGTCCACACTGGGAACATCATTTATAATACAATCCAGATAAAGTGCTATAACACGAAATTTATTTTTTACTGCGATTAATACTCCATCTCCCGTGGTTTGGGGCTTACGATCACTTTTAAAAACTGATTATGAAGTTGAAAATATTTTCTCACTACTGACATCAATAGAAAGTCCCGATTCAATAATTCAAATAAAGTCATACTCTTGGGCTGAAACAGCTTAAAAAATATATTATGAAGTATCATGCTCAAGACTACTATCAGCAAAATCATATTAATCTTATCTCTTGAATAGAAAAACATATGTTCAGCTTCTTATGAAAGACATCAGGAAAAGTAAAGCAATAATTTTTATTTGAAAATGAAGTATATTAATGACGTTTTGAGTCAAATTAATATTAGAATTTCTTTAGCCTTCTCTAATATTTTGTAAATTAGTTTTTGGTCGATATTGTCTGACGCCAATTTTGCAAATATCTTATCAGGAGACGAAAATTTCGTTTTATTCCCTCCCAGCAGAAAAAAAACATGTAACTCAGGAAATATCCTAAAAACCTTAAAACGTAAAAGTAGAACACAATAAAAATGTAAATTAAATGATAAATTTTTAGATTTAAATTTGACCCTGGCATGCTCTTATTTTAATCTCATTTGACAGATATTTTAATTTTGGATATATTCATGTACGCACTTTGTATGCTTAGAGAAAGCCATAACTTTCTGTTGAAAATTACTATAAAAAGCATCTATGTTTGATGCTATCCTTATGTGGTATATCATCTCACTTAGGTCTGTTCTTATAACCCTTACTTTTCAAATATCCATAGGGAATAAAATATAAAAGCCTTGGTGATAGATATACTCTTTTTCTCAATTTTCTCGTTCATAAAATGTGTTCCTTACGTCTACCTAAGTGTAAAGTTTAGTCTTATTTCAAATTATCTTTAGATAACTGTCGTAAAATTAAGAATAATTTCGTGTTAAAATTTATTATCTATCACGTTGACTCTATAATGACACAAACATTAATCTGCTGTGATTTTTGAATAATTTCGCACAGGATAGCGACAGTTACATTAGTAGTGCTGGAAATAACACCTATTTTTATAATAATTATTTTACCTGTTTGAGAAAGTTATGTAACATGTCTAAATACCTAATAAGAATTGTATTTAGACATCTTTAAATCCTTTGAAAATATCTCATAAATTTTAAATGTTAAATTACGGTTTACGATAATAAGTTTTTAAAAAATATTTATTTGATTAACATGGACTCAACGTTGAGTCTAATGAAAAAAAAGCTTTAAGTTATAAGTTTAATTGAACATGATAATAAAAAGTGAGTATGAGAACTGAGTTAACAAATGATATCAATTTAATTTATAAGCTTAGAAGGCTGTACTTCGTCAGCATAAACAATGGTCAACAAATTTGAAACAAAGGAAATGTAAAATAAGCAGTTTATAATTAATAAAAGAGAATTCGTTATCTGCAACGTAAGCGTAATATGATATTGTGAAATGAAGTTCAAGTATTCTATAAGTTAATATACAGTGGTGTAGATTTTATATAACAACTTCCCCCTTACAAAAAGTTGGTGTTTATACAGCCACTTTTGAAAAATGTAAAACAGAGTACAAACAAGCGTAGATCTAAAATTGTATACTATAAAATAAAATATAAAAGCAAAGCGTTAATACTGAAAATGTTTATAGAATGAAAATTGTAAAACCAAAATGTAAAGCATAGTGTAAACAAGTGTGAATCTAAAATTATATAATGCAAAATGTAAAATAGCAAAGCATTATCATTGAAAATGATTATAAAATGAAAAATAATAAAATAATAAGATAATAAACGTTTAAGACGCATCAAATATGAAAAGATATTCATCAAAAGTCTTTCGCACTTAGTTCAGATAGGAAAACACATTTAACAGTCTTTTTTAAGTTAATGCGATTTCTTCGGGTTCTACTTCTTCTTTGTGGATACTAGGTCTTTTCCTCGGGGTTACAATGTTGGTATTTCTTCTGAAGACTTTACTTGGTCTTGGTGGAAGTGGAGGTGATCCAGATGGATGGACAAGAGCTAGCCTTCGACTGTTTTTCCTCCATTTGCATAATATATAGAGCAGTATAAGGGTATTGAAGTGAGATCTTCTAGATTTTTGGAATATTGGTCTAATTTGTGTTTAGCAATTTTTTATTGTTCAGGTTGTTTAATTTTAATGGCTTTAATTTGGTTATTTGAGTTTTGTACGGAAGGTTGTTGCAGCACTCATATGGAATTTGGATAGGATGAGTTGTATCCTTGACATCTAATATTTCATTGGATTCGGCCTGAATTTTGGTAATTCCGATAAAGGCGTAACAACTAGGTTGTAATTTTATAATAGAGTTCTTCGTGATGATTTTTGTCACTGAGTTCAGCTTAGGACAACTGATAGTAATGTGTAAAGGTTCTACATTAATGACTAACCATGTATTCTCCTGGAGATTCTGAACATTATATCCTTGATTAATGATAAACGATGTTTGACAGTTTTCGGGTAGACGATTGAGATGTTTGCACAGTCTTGTTTCACAAATAGCATTGGTGTCGATCGGGTAAGCGAGCAAGTTCGAGCATAATTTAGTTTCAATGTAGAGTTGTTTGCATTCTTCCAGGTCCGGAATGGGTATAAATATTAAAGATCATCATCTCTCGCGATAGAGGTTGACAAGATGTAGTGCAAACCAGTTTTATTATCCAGAATAAAAATAGGGTACAATTGATAGGTTATGTAAATTTGAGGATCTACTAGAGGTATCTTTAAAGTAAAAATTAAACTTGAATCGGTTTGAAAAGCTTGCAGTTCAATAATATCTAGGTACTGAGCAACTCTTGATAATTTTATTTGAAGTGGGAAATTGTTCCTTTGCAAATTGAAAAGTTTATTAAATTCTGAGGGGTAATTATTGAAGTATGAATGATTTTGAATGGTGCAAATGTTATTGGATTTAGAATATCGTTTAAGTTGTCTCCAATGTATAAATAGTTTGTCATTAATTGGTCACATATTTCAAGAAACTTTAATTTTGTTTGAACTATTTGTATGTCGTGTTCGGTACGTAAGATCGCATCCTCGATATTTTTGATATCTTTATCGAACGTTTCTTGGTCAATTTGTAATTTTTGAATAGTTGAATTGAAATTTTTTATAACAGATGTTGTCACCGATATTTGGTTTTTAATTAAGTTTTTTAATTGATGCTCGTCGTTATTTAATTTATTAATACAATCAGAATAATATTGACTGTCCTCAGCATCTAAATTTCCGGTAATTGATTTAAATACTGTCCCAATACCTCGTTTGCATCGTTCTATGTCGAGGTAAATTTCGTCAAATTTAGATTGAATAAATTTAGAAACTTGTTTAAGAAGGCTAAGATGAGTTTTGACGTCTCCCATGAAAGTATTCATGTTGTGGTATACAGGGTCAAGGGCGTTAAGGATGGTGTCGAGGATTTTGTCGTTTTTGTCAAAGGCTGTTTTTATTGAGGATATATTCTTGTGAACTTGTGTCCATTTCTCGTTTGTCACAGTTATTTCCGATTTCTCATGGTAGTAAATCGATCAAAATTTACTTTACTAGTTTGGTTAGTGTCTGGGTTATGCAGAATGGCTGAATTTTAAAAAAATTTCTGTTATTTCAAAAGGACCGTTAAATTTATTTTGTAGTTTATCTTTAATTTGTGATTCTTTTACATAAACTTTGTCGCCGATGTTATATTCGTATCGATTTTAGGGAATATTTTTATCATAGCGTAATTTGGCTTTTTCCTTTTGAGCTTGTGTCCGATTTCGAGCAATTTTATAAAGGGGATATTCAGTTGTTAAGATCTCTAACATATTTGGTGATTAATTCGTTCTGGTTATATAGCGTTTTTGGTGCTCGACTAGATGTGTATCCGAAAATAAATTCATGTGGGGTAAAACGATATGTTTTATTGACTGAATTATTGTAACAAATAACCAACTTTAGGTCTTTTTTGAGAAAATAAATGATAGCGAATACATCAATAATTACATTTTTGAAATACGAATCCATACTGTATATTTTTCTAGATACGTATAGACATATAACAAGTTTTTCCGATGAATATCCTAAATACGTATTAAATCATGTTCAGCGTTATTAATTAACACATTTTTAGCAACAAACAAACAAATTTGTCACTCTGCTGTTAGAGACAGTTCTAGTTCTAAATCACTACAAACAGGTGTATAAACATATTGATGGATAAATAAATCAGTTTTAAAGATATACACGATATTTATAAATAGTTAATCAGACTATTTGAGCAGGATCAAATTTTGGTTTTAAATTGGTCTGTTAATTCAAAACAAAACATTGTTGAGACATGATTGGTTGAATAATTTTTAATAAAATGTTTTTAATTGGAGAAATTGTAATTTGAATAATTCCCATTGGATTAAATAGTAAAGCTGAGTGTGAGTTAATCTACGTTACATTTTAAAAGCAGATTTAGGTTTAAGTCTAATTCTGTTTTGTGAATCCGGCATTAAATGATCATTATTTCCACCGCCATCTCTCGTGCGGTAGTACAGGTATTAGCAAAATAAAAATTGTATCAATTATTGAATACTATGCGCCATCTAATACACATTAAGTAAAATAAAGGGAAAATTTATTTGATTTTAAACGACTACAACGCCCTCGGCGAGGATAATTGTATTACACATAAGTAACTGCGCTCTTAATCCTTTATTTGTTTTACATCCTGCATGTGCCGTTCAGTTGATGCACTCCGAGGTATACAGGGTGTTTCTAAAATAAGGTTCTACAGCGTATAATACTCATCAAAATAAGTCAAAACGTTCTTATAAACATATGACATAAAACGCACCCCTAGGGTGTTAGAGGGCCTTAAAAGGGTTAAGATAAAATGGTTTTCTTATATTATTTAAAGAACGGTAAAAGATAAGTAGAAAACATTTTTGGCATTTACTTAGTTTTCATGCTGAATGAGATACGTTAGTTCGCTTTTAGTGATCAAAACCATAGGCGTCGCATCTGCTCTGTCGTGACCCGCTGTGCACCTGATGTTGTTCGATACACCCCACCAATAGTGCCAGTATCACAAGACATTCGAGCAAGAATAACAATATATCCAGACCATTCCACTTATATTGCACAAAATCCTGTGTAATACAGCCGTCTGTCGGCAGACTGTTCGTGTATCTGCTGGGAGACTGGATCAACATACCTTAGTGTCCTAGCATGCAAGATACGTGTAAATTGCTTGTAGCAGGAGTTAAGGCAAGTGATTGGTCTGTAATTCCTCGAGTCAAGAAAAGTCCCCTTTTTTTTTTATAAACTCGCATCAGACGGCGGAGAATAGGAGATCTCCCACCACCAGTTGTTTATGCCATCTGGACATGGTGCAGCGAAGTGCTTAGTGCCAACAAGAGCTTGTTGAACTTCCACCCTACTGATTACCGGACACACTCCTTGTGTCTCTTTAAGTAGTTTACGGTAGACAGCCTCGATGCGTGCAATTGTAGGAGTGTTTCTGTTCGACATCCTCCTCAGTCGGTACATTATCGACAAGACGCTATGGTTCTTGAAACAGCTGGGAGGGTTTCGTACCGAGAAAGTGTTTTGTTCCATATCCCTCACTCGCCTTGTCAGCGATTTTTAATATCCATAAGCACTCAAATGCTATCTAGGCAATGTTGCATGATGATATACATTATTAGATTTATAGTATAAACTAAGCGTATCTGTTCTACCATATTTGAAATGGGTCATATGCTCTTTGAATCTAGTCTGAATTGATCGTCTAATTTGTCCAACATACTTTTTATTACCGTCCTTACGGCTAATTTTGTAAAGCAACTTTAAATTTTTTGTTTCCTAATTATTTTATTAATTAAACTTACAGAATATCCATTACTCGCAGATATATACTTAATCAATGCATTTTTTTCTCAAATTTCTCCTTATTGGAGGGTAAGCTTAATAGACGATGGACTAAAAAATTAAAACTCGCCATTTAGTTTTGAGCACAATGATGAGAGTCCTTAGGGACATATCTTAGAGTTTCGGTATTTTTTCTGTATATTATGTCAAATTCTAACTTATTTTCACTATTTCTAATTATTAATTCATCTAAAAATTGTAGTTGTCCAGAGTTTTCAATTTTAAATATGAACATAACTGACGCGAAACGACTGTTTAATTTTGAAACAAAGTTGTCAGTATCAGCGAATTTTGTATCAAACACTACAAAAATATCATCTACATACCTAAGCCAAACCCTGGGAAAATACTCAAATTCTTCTTTTGCTTCTGTCTCAAATCTGTTCATGAGTTTCTTCATGAATGGTGACAAAAGTTAACCATTGCTGTTCCTTCAGTTTCGAACAATATGAAGGAATAGTAATGGGTAACTCTTTGTCACCATTCATTGCCAGTCTCTTCATGAACATATTCGAGACAGAAGCAAAAGAAGAATTTGAGTATTTCCCCAGGGTTTAGCTTTTTACAGTGTTTGATACAAAAGTCGCTGGTATTGAAAACTATGTTCTAAAATTAAACAGTCGTTTAGCATCAGTTAAATTCACATATGAAATTGAAACTTTGGGTAACTGCCATTTTTAGATGTATTAATAAATTAGAAATAGTGAAAATAAGTTAAAATTTGACATATATGCAGAAAAGATACCAGTACTCTCAAATATATTCCCAAGGACTCTCACTATTGTATTTAACACAAAATGGCGAGTTTTAGTTTTTTAGTCCATCATCTATTAAGCTTCCCTCTCAATAAGGAGAGAAAAAAGAAATTGATTAAGGATATAGCTGCAAGTAATGGATATTCTGTACGTTTAATTGATAAAATAATTAGGAAACGAAAATTTAAAGTCACTTCGAAATTCCTCGACCTTTCAAAATGAAAGAAAAATCCGAAATATTCCATTCGATCATCGATTCACCCGTGGTATTGGTGAGATTTTTAAAGATATAGGTATGACAGTGGTTCAATCATCGGGAAATAAACTACAACAACTTTTAAGTAATCCAAAAGACAAAATTGAAATAATCAAAAAGTCGGAGATTTACCAAATTAGTTGTAAAGACTGTAATCAGAAGTATGTTGGACAAATTAGACGACCAATTCAAACTACATTCAAAGAGCATATGGCCCATCTCAAATATGGTAGAGCAGATAAGTCTTGCGTTGCCCAACATGCGTAACTAATACTAGACAGCTGGATGCATTTGATGTTTGGAAATCACAAAGGGTAAAAGTAGTATGAATAGTGACAGAGGGCCAATCCCAAATAGCCCACTTTATTGGGTAGTGGGTCGAGTGCAGTATATAGTGTTTTGGTGTCTCGTGGAAAACTACGTCAGTATTATCTTTGTAACGATAATTTTAACAAATTATGGTTACGACCTTGCAATCCTGTTTTAAATCGAAATGTCCTGATATTGGTTCATGCGCGAATCAATCACTTGACGAGTGCACGGACAGAACACAACAGAAGAGTCTTTGGGTGTTCTTCGAGTAGGGAGGTGAGCGTAGCATTTTATTATCGTCAAATTATTAATTTAAAGTATTTAATAATTGAACTGATTCTGCGGTTGGCTCCTTGTGAAACATCATTAAATATTTTAAATATATGAAAGAAATTTGCTTTTTAATGTTTCAAAAAATATTTCATTAGAAACTCTACACGTGTTTCGGCTTTTTAGGCCTTTATCAAGAGTACGGGAATACTGAACAGTAAAATTTGTGTTCATTGCTTATATATAACCACATCTGGTACCTACTACTAATATTCAACTTTGAAAACATATTTTACAATAGTTTTATAGTAGGTACCAGATGTGGTTATATATAAGCAATGAACACAAATTTTACTGTTCAGTATTCCCTGTACTCTTGATAAAGGCCTAAAAAGCCGAAACACGTGTAGAGTTTCTAATAAAATATTTTTGAAACATTAAAAAAGCAAATTTCTTTCATATATTTAAAATATTTAATAATTAATACAATTTCATTTTACCAATTTGAGCATGTAGGGTATTCCTATGTTCTTGATAAAGTAATTATTTCCTTATATAGGCTTTAATATCGATTTTTATCGAGTTATATTAGTTTAATGTAAACCTCGTTGGCTAATCGCCATATTTGCGCGTCCTTTACATTTAACTAAATTCATGAGTTTGGATAACCTTACTGGCTCTATAGATGAAATTTATATCGTTTATCGTATCTTATTAATAATTATCTTATCGTACCGCGTAAATTAGCATTATTGTTGCTAATTTGCTACCCTCACTTACCTCTTGGACTCAAGTCCCGTTTTCTTCCTGCTGAAGAACACGCAAAGCCTCGTCGTGACTAAAAAGTCTGTCTATTTTGATGTCAGTTAATTACATTTTTCTTTATTATTACAAAGCTACATATTTTGAATTTACGGATTCATAAAGGCTGTTGCCTAGATTTTTAGCTAGTATTAACGTATTGAAGACGATTAACTTGATTTCTTAAAGTTTATTAGACTCTACCGATTTTTACCGTAAATAACGTTTATAACTTAAAGTACCGCACCACTTATCTCTTCTGTGGAAATTAATAGAATTTATTTAAATAATAAATTATTCATTATCTCTCAAATAATAATTAATAGAATTTATTTTTGTGAAAATTCATATAATTTATTTAAATAATAAATTATTCACTATCTTTCTTTATCTAAAAATTAATATAATTTATCTAAAAGGTAAAGAAGTATCTTTCTGCTTTCGTGTTATACTGTTACACGGTGTGACACTGAAATAAATCACTATATTTCAGTTGCAGAACTCATATTTATTTTTTTTTCCTCTTTTATATTTGTTTAAGCACATTTATTAAATTGTGTTTAAAAAATTTATTGTCAGGTATTAATTTTTCCTTTGGATGAAGGTATATATTTATGTTTGGTAAACCTTATAATTTATTTCAATTTGCATAATTATTATAAATAATTAATATCGTAATTCTTAAGAGTTATCCTAGTGTTTTTTTATTTTTTTTCCTTAAATTCATTTTTAAATTGAATTAATTAAACCATAATTTCTTACTTACAAGTTGAGTAATTTTTTTGATTAAGTAATTATCTTTTTACTATTTTTTTCTCTTAACTATTTTTCTTATCAAGGAAAATAGTATAACTTTTATATAATTCAAACCTTTGGATTAAGTTGTTAGTATCTGTCGGTAATTTTCTCATCTAGAAAATTAACCAAGTAGTAATTTTTTTACTAATTCTATTAGTTCATTTCAGTACTGTTTATACATAGTAGTTTTTTTCTTTTGCCTTATTGTATTTTTTCGTTCAACCGTAGCTTCACCTATACATATTTTCTGTATTTGTTATTAATTTTGACTGGTAATTTTTCTTTTTATGCTCGAGACCGAGAAGAAGGTTCACCTATAAATCCCATAGGACAGGATATTTTTTTTTGTTGGTTGAAATAACCATTTAGATCAGCAGTGGCCGTTGTTCCCCTAGGAGTTTGCAGTCTATATATCCTCACCAGGAAACTGTCCGCCGAGCTATAGTTCGTGAAGGAACTAGACGATCAACCTGGAGAGACTCTATTGACCTAGTTTAGAATAAGGTACTGTCTGTCTGTCTGCTTATAAAATCTATAACCTGCCAGGTCTTATCTTTCATCGTACCAGCCAAAATATTAAATTTTGTAAATGTTGGGGGTAGTTGCGGGGAAGGGAAAAATACAATTCCCTTTGGTAATATATATATATATATATATATATATATATATATATATATATATATATATATATATATATATATATATATATTTTTTTTTTTTTGTTGTTCTGCTTCACAGTTTTAGTTTTCCCTATTGTTGTTCAGTAAATTTTTTGTCCCTTCAGGCTTAAAACCGTTTATACTTTTTCTGTTGTAAATAACTCTTTTAATTTAATTTGTAATATATTTGTTTTTATTAAAATTCTGTTTTTTTATTTTTCTAAGAGGGACGGGTCTGTTCTCACATTCTCAAGTTTGTTGGATTGATACCAGTAACTATTGTTATTAATATTTTTATTGATAACATGGCGCCCAATTATCTTGTCTTTTAATTAATTTAGTATCGAATAAAAAAATAGTTACGGGAATCATCCAGCATTCTATAAGTGATATTTCATAAGGTTAAACTACAGTAATCAATCACTATTTAGCTTTGTTGATAAATAAGGCTAAAAGCATCTTTGAAAATATTTATCAACATTTAACAACTGTCCTGACCTACGAACCCATCGAAATCACTGAGCAGCCGACAGGCAACATAAAAACTTAACCAATTGGACCACTCTTTGTTTATGAGAGGCCTAATAAAACAGGTAATTATAAATTATATCTTAGGGTGGTTACATCTTCACATCAAAGGTTCCAACCAACTCCAGAATATTTAGAGTGTGGTGTTGGCGTCTTATTCTGGCTTCTATTGAGCAAAACATTTATGTTCACTTGTGTGTTAGAATAAAATTTTTCTAAACTTTTTTCTTCTCTTAAACCAAAAGAATTTATAGTTGACTGGAAATATATTACAAATTGAACTGAGATAGCACAACAAAAACTATCACATAATATTATCGTCATCTTTCTTATTTCGTAAGATATTGGCGTTTAAATTGAAAATGGCACAAATATAATATATTTTGTAAAACAGTCATTTATAAAAACAAATAAAAATATTTAAATAATTTATTTATTTCAAAAATTCGATATGTTTTATTTGCAACATGTTTGATAACATTACTATTTTTGCTGCAAGCAAATGTGAAGGCGATTGATCAAATTCTCTCTGCATCTACTTGTTATTAATTAAATCTACTTATTGAATTTTCAATTTATTATCTTCAATATTTTATGATCGAATTCCATAAATTTTGTTTTTAAGTGGCCTCGTAGAAAGTAGCCTAACTGGTGCTTCCCGGCAGCCATATATTTTATTAACTCGTCCTATCCTCACTGGATAACGCTGATATAAAAAGTTACTTACTATGAGTTGTGAGTAGGTGCACGATCCTATTGCCTCAAGAACAATTTTTTCCATGTTCTTGTTGAATGAGTGTTTGTCTTTACTAAAAATAAATAAAGAAATCTCATTTATTTTTCTTTCCATATATTTCATACAAAATTATAAATAATATCAAATAACTTGAACGAACTTTACTCCTGTTTACTTCCATATTTAAAAATATACAAACGACAGCAATAATAAGTTTTATTCATGTACCAGTTCTCTTTAAGGATTGCTAAAGAACTTTATAGTGACGAAGTGGTAAAATTGCCACTAAAACTTTTAGTTGTCAAACATTCAAGTGAAAATTCACATAACATACTCTTAGCCTTAAGAGCATGGTAATCAACTTTGCATACGTCACATTAGAGATGAAAATTCAATATTGTAAAGCAGGCTGTGTGCATTTCTTGGGATGTAAGTATTGTATTAAGAAAACGTTGCAGCACTAATGTAATAAAGCTAGATGATGCAAGGCGGAACGAAATATTGCGGTGACGTCTATACACTAAATCGTTCATTATAAAAGATAAATACTTTTTACAGAAAGAAGAATTTTCATTTCCCACTTAAAGTGGACTTAAATTGAAAATGCTTGGCTTGACGATATCTACCTGTTTGGCAATTTACCTCAGTTTTAATTTAAAACTTAACATCAAAGCTTAAATTTGTTTTCAATGTGTTGTGCTATGTTTTTATATTCTTTTGAGGTATTAATCGCAATATAAAATTCTGTTAATAAATAAATATATTGCAGCACCTAAATATAAAGATGTAGTTTTATTTTACAGCAAGAAATAAATTTAATAAAAAAATATATGAATTTAAATTAATTCCAAAACTAAAAAAAGACAAGCTTGACTCTCAAGCAAACGTAGGTATTATTATTTTTTTCTCTTTATCAGTTATTTAACGTCCATCTATTTCCGCTATCGGGGTCAAGCATCGACGCCTTGTTGTAGATGTTTCAATAGAAATCCACGTGTGCTGCGCAAGGACAGGTCTGTTACTTTTGTGGCCGTCTTCCACATACATGTCTAACAAAATCGAGGTCTGTAAGGAGTACCTCGTAACAAAACCTGTAAAAATTTTACCTAAAGTTTTTATATTGATGAATATCGCATTTCAGGTAGTGATTCCAGCTACGGACTTACGTACAACTCTCCTACATCAAATAAAATGAGAATAAATATTTACTCCAGTCAAATAGGAACAAAATTCGACGCTTGACGGAAATTACTGATGAGGTTTCGAAACTAAGCAAAGATGTTCATTTAGGCGTATTATTAAGTTTACTGTTACCCCGGCCATTACCTTAACGTAAAATAATAAAAATATCATGTATCACATGTATTTTAAATAAATATAGTGAATAAAGTGAGTGAATTCCCATCTTTATATAAGAATATATCAAATTTAGTAGTAATAGACTGCCAGCAACAAAAAAAAAATAGTTTTTAGTCAGCGGCGATGGTAGCCACGCACTTCGGCCAACTAGTCGGCGGGGAGCTGATAAGAAGGATGGTTCTCTGAATAATTAATTGTACTGGGAAGATATTAAGTGGTAAACAAAGTAGCACAAAAAAGGCTATTTTTAATAATTAATAAGCGACCTATGATCTAAAAAATCATCAACAAAAATAAGAAAAATTATAAACTAATTTGATAAAGTAAAGTGTCATCGAACCCAACTCATATAAATATTTACATCCTAATAAAATATACACACATTAAAATTCTGTGGGCAAATGTGATCACTTTCGTCGGCACCGGCAGTTATAAACAATTTCGTACAAATTATATGTTGACACTTAAAAATCAAAAATATTTGAAAATAACACAAATTAAGTTTTTTTGCTAATATCTCACGAATGATTACCTACAAGAAAAACAGTTTATAACAACACTCTGGTGTCAAATTGCTTGTTTTGAAAAAGTAGTTTCAGAAGGTAAAAAGCACCTAACGTAATTGCCTTGCATATAATCTGTTCAACAAATTTAAATCCGGCTTCTTTTCGGTAAATCCAGAAGTTATTGAAAACAGTTTAGTACATCAAATAAAACATATCACATGCAATATAAATTTTATTTATCCCTATTTCACCCTGTATATCTACATAGCTGTTATAATAATTTTAATGCATTTTGTGAGGCAAGCATTTTTGTTCGACACTAATATTCCAAATCTAAAAAGCAATAAACGGTAAGAGAAAATTAACACTTCCCAACTGTGACAGCAAGTCATAACGATGACATTAATTATAACTGTAAAAATGGGTAGTAATAAATAGAGCAGAACAAACTAGAAAAGATCCGTTAAATGAGATTTGTCTGTGAACGATAGTTCTTATATATCTTGTTCTAGTCTTTGTCATCAGTGTTTTAGATTAAATCCTTTGGGGGTAACTGTGGTTGAACATCATGAGAGGTCAAAGAAAAAATTCTAGTCAAAGTCAATAGAAACGTTATCATATAAGAAGTTAATGCAAAATGTTTTTGCCATATCTAAAGGAGCAGAACATTTGTTCTAAATAACTCTATCAGTCAACTATCACATTTCAGATATATTGACAAGATAGTGATACGAACGAACTCAATGAAAAGCAAAATGTCGTAAAGCTCTGAAAATAACGTTCTAGAATGCTAAAGCAAATTGCCAATTTCTACAGTTTGTTTCACGATATCTTTGATAGGTATTCATTGCCAACGCACAAATAAATTATTACCATTTAAAAAGGAACATTGCAATTTCTTTTACAGTTATATTGTTTTTTATGTCATATGAAAACTTACTTCGAATAATATTTTACAATGTTAAAACTACATATTTATTATGTAGTTCTAACACTGTACTCCCAGTTTAAGTTAATTCAAATCAAATCAAATCTACTAATTTTGTATTAAAAAGTTATGTTTATCTTAAAGTTAATCAAAAAATTTAAAAAAATATATTTTTAAAAAAGTTCTTCGTTTTCGAGATTCAGGGCGCTGAAGTTTTTAAAAAAATTAAGTATTCCGGCAGTTACCAAGAAACTGCACAGGCTTTCGATTTGAAATGTGGCAGGTGCGTTGTACTTAAAATAGTGACATGTTTTTGTCAGTACTACACATTTGTTTTAATATCCAGTGGCGTAGAAACTAGAGTTTGACACCCCTTTTTTATCTAGAACTTGTACTAATGGATTTTTCACAAAAATTAAAAATTTCCCTGTACAAATTAGAAGAAAATAGTATTCTTGCATTTTTTCCGTACGAGACACCGATTTCGAGTAAATTAACTTCAAAAATGAAAGATACTATCATGCACCAAATGCTGACGCAATTAAATAATTTTAATAACAATAACAACTTTTTCAATAACAATAATTTTTTAATAGTAAACAACTACAAATGGATCACAAATAAATTAATCTAATAAATTCTTTAAATGAGAATCATTTTGCAGAATACATAATCAAGAGCGTCTTATAATTGAATGGTTTAAACTTAGTAGCATATTGTGATTAGTTTCTGCACAGGCGTTTTGGATTCTAAATACAAGTTCCTCCCTCGTGGGCACCAGAGTAGCATAGACAGTTTCATAAAAATCCAGAGGGGTTAAATCTGGTGATCGCGGTAGCCATGCAACTGGACCGATACGACCAATGCACCGTCCCTCAAAACTTGCATCCAGCCAGTTACGGACCATTCTGCCAAAATGCGCCGGACGCCCATCGAGCTAGAACTAAGTTTGTATGCGCAGATTTAATGTTATTTCTCCCCACATATTGGGATTCTTGGTCTCAAGAAACTCCAGGAAGTTTCTAGAATTTAGCCGTTGTGGTAGTATATAAGGGCCAAAGAGATTACCTTTGTAAATCCCGACCCAAACATTAACACTAAACTCTTGTTGAAAATTACGTGGCCTGATTTCATGTGGGTTTTCATGTGTCTACACATGCTGGTTGTGAAAATTTACAATTCCTCGTCGAGTAAAATATGACTCGTTAGTCCATAAAATATTTCTTAGAAAATCCATATCATTTTCAACAGAGTCCAGAAGCCATCTACAAAATTCCATTCTGCGTGCTTCATCTCCTGGCTGCAAACCCTGGAATGGTTGCAGATGAAAAGATTGTCTATGATCCCATTTTAATGCATACGATGTAGTACACTGAGGGAAATATCTGGATTGAAATGACTAAGAAGCCTTAGTTTTTTCAATTTAATAAATATTTATTATTCTGCATTATATTTATTTCAGACAAAAATAATTATTTTTCATAATTTTGCTTTAATAAGCATATTTCGAAGATTGAATTAATTGACAAAACTAAATGATTTATTTCAGTAATACTCTTGGTATTTATTTTTTTGTAATTAAATAATTATTTATAAGAAATAAATTTACTCACGAATAACACATTTGTATCTGCCACATTTATTACATCACTATATTTATTTCATAGAAAGAAATATTTACTATTAAAGTTTATACCCTAATAGCAGAAATAAATATTTAATTCTAATAAGAAACATTTATTCCTCATTAATAAATTTGTTTCTGAGAACTAAATGTTGGCCCTCTACCGGCGAAACCGCGGTAGTACATTAGACAAGATTCAACAAGACGCCATTGTTCCCTTTTTCTCTTATTAAAAGCTTTGTGTTAAGTGTTGTGCCCCTTTCGGTAGATGTATAGTTTATTAGAAGAAAAGGGGGGGCTGAAAAGCCTCAAAGAAACTTTTAAATGTAAGTTTTTAATGTTTGTATGTGGTAATTTGTTTATCATAGCATATTAAAGTACCTAACCTAGCCAAAACTGTTTAGTTGTGAAAATTTGTTCAGAGTTATTTATTTTTGTTATTTTCTTAATAAATATGTGTAAATATTTTTCATATATTTAATTTTGTTTACCTTTAACACAGACATTTGTTTGTCTGTATCCTTAACCTGACACATCAATTAAAAATTACAATAAACAAGCGGTAAAGGAAATTGAAGATTAATCTTTAATTGAACTTTCTACTATTATTTCTAAGTTAATAATAAACTTACTTATTTGGTATTTTTGAAAAGTTCCAGTTAAGCACATTACAGTCAAAATAAGAAAAGAATAAAAGGAAAATCTGTACTCAAATATATCGGTTTAGAATGTTCTTTTTTATTACTTTATTATGCATAAAAATAACTAGATTATTTTTTTAACTAGGTGTTATTTATAGATTGTATTATTTTATATTATTATTACCATAAAATCTTTAAGATATTTCGCAGTAAGTTTCATTGTATTATTTTTTCTTGTTCGTTTACGTTTTATTTTAAAGATTATATCCTCGCATCAATTCAATGCGAAACTTTTACTCGGTATAAGCGGTTATAATGGCTGAATTTTCTGATATTTACAATTTTCCTGAATTTTCTTTTAAAATTTGACATGGAAATCCAGATTTATATATAATAAATTTGAGGATTAACTGATTCTAATAAGACACACTAGTTAAAAAAATTTAGAACTTTATTAAGCATGAATACCTTAACACCTATGGAAGAAGAATAATTAACATAATAGATATATGTTTTAACGTCATCGTGTCTATGGAGATATTATGAAGTTATAGTTCATGAGAGTAATTGATTATACTGATAGTGATATATTATGTATGTACCTACATCTACGCAAAATTATAAAAAAAATTATATATCTACCCTATCATTTTTTAGAATACGTTTTATTATAAACAACTCGTGAAGCATACATGTTTTTAATACAAAATACATTTTAATTTCGCAAATATATACGTACCATAACGTTGCTTTAATGACAAAACATCGAATGTGCAATTTTGCCGGTTTCGACTTTCTGTTGGAAAATAATATATTTTTTTCAGTCTGCAGTGCCAAAACCGCAAATGCGAATATTGAATATTTTTGAAATATTCTTATACTAGGAAACTTATACATATAAATAAATTACCTTTGGATATTTAACAACAAATTGAACTTTATTTCCCTTCTTCTGAAAAATTAGAAAAATGCACATTCGTTGTTTTGGCAGTGAACCGACGATATGCTTTACAACTTGTGAAAAAAATAAAAAAATATCTACTAAATTTTTAGCAAAATTGATTTTTTAATACATCGTACTGTAGACAAATCGTGAGGCATACATTTTTTAATATAAATCAAATTTTAGTTTCGCAAATATAAACCAGGTGAGTAAAAATTTTTATATATATTTTTTTTTGAATAGAAATGTTTTTAATTCTATTATCATTTATTTGTTGTATCCGTATAATTTGTCTTCGAACCTTCTTTGGGTATTAAGTCGCTATTCTATATAAATTGTTTAAGTATTTTTTTTAAATAAACCATGCGTAGCAAAAGGATTGTTCAGATTGTTTTTTTTCTCCAAAAAACCAACCTATGACTAATCCTTTTGGCGCGCAGGGATTTATTTAAGAAATTCTTTAAATAATTTATAAGACGGTGGATACTCAAAGCAGGTGCGAGGAGAAATAGTTTTTTTATTATAAATAAATTAAACAGCGTTATTAACAAAAATTAACAATTTATTTAATATTAATGAATATACGAAATTTTCATTGTTTTTGAGAAATAAATATTTGTTCACTATAAATACATTAAAAACGGAATTAATTTTCCTGAAATTAATGTATTCATCAACAATAAATCCACGCAATTTTCTGTAAAAAGTCTTATTCCTGAGAAATAAATATTTAATGCTCAGAAACAAATATTTAATGTTCACAAATAAATATTTAGTGTTCAGAAACAAATATTTCTTACAAATGAGTAGGTATTTTGATTTAATTGATAATATTAAATATTCGGCTTTTAATCAAATAAATGCCTTAATTCTCCCAATTAAATGTTTAGTTCGCCAAATACAAAAAAATCATTTATTTGGTTGAAATAAAATTTATTTCTCCCAACCAAATCATTCTCTCAGTGTAGTAGTGGGAATGCCAAGGGTTCTAGACACTCTTCTCGAACTTGTCCGTGGACCTCTGTTAAATTCACGAAGAATGCGGTTATTTCTCCTTATTTCATTAGCGTTACGATGGTTAGGATTTCTAGGAGTAGACCTTAATTCTTCAGTAACGAATTGTTGTTGCACATTCGCAAACACATGTGGATATGGCTGTCTTCTGTTGGGAAATCGCCTGAGATATTTTCGAGCTGCAGTTGCTGTTTCCATTAGAAAATCCGTAAATGAGGTGCATGTCAGCATATTCTTGATTGGAAAACTTAAAGAGCATTTGAATGATTTAAACAGACGCAACTCAAATTATTAACGAGTTAGACAATGCTTAATTTTGCCAAATGTCAAAACCTATTCGTCATAGTTTACTTAAAAAGTTGTTATTGTTATTAAAATTATTTTATTACATCAGCATTTGACGCATATTATTTTCTTTCATTTTTAAAGTTGATTTACTCGAAACCGTGCCTCGTACAGGAATACTTTGTTCTTCTAATTTTTGTGAAAAATCCATTGGCGTACTAGATAGAAAATGGCTGTCAAACCACAGTTTCTACACCACTGGATATTAAAACAAATGTGTAGTGCTGACAAAAATATATCACTATTGAAGCAAAACGCAGGTGCCAAATTTCAAATCGATAGCCTCTGTAGTTTCTTAGTAACTGCCGGAAAACTTAATTTTTTTACAAACGAAGAACTTTTTGGCATATGTTAATTAGAACTTTTTACCTCAAAATGAAGTCCACTATCGTTTGCTGAAGTCCTGCTACTATAAAGTGGACCACCCTGTAAAATAATAATACTTTTAGAGTAAAAGATATTTTGATGAGCTTTAAAAAAAAACAAACATTTAAATACGCTGCCAATGTGCAGCGTATTTTCTGAATGTTACTTGTGGCATACTCTTAAGTTTTTCTTCTTGAGACTTACTAAAAAAATTCTTCTAAGATCGAATCAAATTTAAAAAATATGTTTATTTATCCAGTACGTACCCTGTACACTCACATTTAAAACGAAACACCTCGTATAATTCTTGAAAAAATAATTTCTTAAAAAAATGCCGCCATACGTCGATTTTCATTCTAAGGGGGCATTTTTTTGTCATAAAACCGCCCTTCCCAATAGAACCACCCTTTTAAAAATTCCAGTGGATCAAGGATCGAGTGACGTACCCTTTGAAAGGTCTTTTAATCCTGATAAGTTAGGTTAGGTTCTTGTGAGTGAGTCCTTATGGGCCTTCCACTGTGATCATCAGTTGTAGATGGCCGCTGTAGGACTATTGGGGCTCACTCCTACTTGTATTTCACCCAATAGGTTCAATCTCTTAATAAAACTGATTTATTCATTCACTCATTTATTTCTTCGATATCTGCACCCCTTCACGAGACTTTTTGGGTTTGTCAGGTTATTCTTTACGTATCTAACATGTATGCAACTTTTTCCGGAACAGTATTTTGTCAAAGGTGGTATTGAATTGTGGGAGTATTTTTCATTTATTTCCTCGATATCTGCACCCCTTCACGGTTTATGAGTACTTTTTGGTTTTGTCAGTTTATGCTTTACATATTAAACATCTATTCGACTTTAATTTTTTTTTTCAAAACTTTTTTATTTTTCATCCAAAGGGCCCGAGACTTTTGCCAAAGTCGATTTGGTGTGTGGGGGTATTTTTTCATTTGCATATTTAACATCTATTCAACCTTTTAAAGAGTGTTTTTCCAAACCTTTTTTTAATTTTTCCGGGGCAATTGTTGGTTGGACAGTAGATGTCACAACTGAGATGACACACCTGAGATGACAAGATAATGAAGATAATACCCCCGCAGTAGAGGTACCGGTCGTTCAAAAATACAGACAGATAGTTCAAAATCGTTCACACCTGACTGGCTGCTTCCTTTGTGTATGCTGACAAAAGTTCCCATGGCCGTCACAAATTTCCCCGGCTTAGGTGGCCTAATATCTACTAATTTTATTTGGTGAGTGTGTCCAGATTCTTTGACAGCAGTTGACCTTTGCCAAATATTGAAAATCAGATTTTTCTACAACAGGACAGGAACACAAGACGTGATCTGTCTTCTCATCATTAAAGAGAGACCGTTGTAATGCAGCTTCAATGTACAGTTGTAATATACGCAGTAGAGTAGCATGCGCCGGGAACTTCGCATATCAACTAACAGGTTTCCACTCCAGCGACCAGTCAAACACAGACACTGTTGAGGTGCGTATGTTCATGCGAACGAAGATTATAATATAATATTTTCACAAACGTATACCGGGTGAGTCACGAATTGCGCTCGCCCCGATATCTCCTAAAATATTTGGAATAGAAAATTGAAATTTCGAGGGCTTATTATACGACTAAAATGCCATCTTTTCAATAAAAAATCAAGTTTGGTGCACATCCGGTTTGACCGGAAATGCCCACAACTTTCGATTTTTAAATGAAACACCCTATATATTTTTACATTTTTGGAATCTAGAGGAAATTTTGAATACAACACATCCATTTTGGGCACTTTTTGATAAACATTAAAAATTTTATTAAAAAATCTATTTCTGAATCCAGAGTGCTGTGGTGCCCAAAATATATTTTAGTTTGTGTGCTACGTTACTATAAAAATAAAAAGAGCAATATGATTGCATTACTTAATTGTCTAGAGGCGTTTAAAATTTTTAAATGTGATTTTTACCCACTAACTCGGTTTTTTTAAATGGGAAGTTAATCGTTCACCAACATTTTTAAATACCCCATTTTCATACGAATCTAATGATACCAAAATTTTGAAAATCCGCTCAGAAATATTTGAGATTTCAGTCAAAATACAATGCAACCAAGCTTTTAGAAACATGCGGCTAATAGATTAGTGGGCTTTGGAAACTAAAATGACACATTTCTGTTTAAAATCTGGTAACCTAATAACATTGGAAAAATCATAGTAACGTAGCACACAAACTAAAATATATTTTGGGCACCACAGCGCTCTGGATTCAGAAATAGATTTTTTAATAAAATTTTTAATATTTATCAAAAAGTGACCAAAATGGATGTATTGTATTCAAAATTTCCTCTAGATTCCAAAAATGTAAAAATATATAGGGTGTTTCATTTAAAAATCGAAAGTTGTGGGCATTTCCGGTCAAACCGGATATGCACCAAACTTGATTTTTTATTGAAAAGATGGCATTTTAGTCATATAATAAGCCCTCGAAATTTCAATTTTCTATTCCAAATATTTTAGGAGATATCGGGGCGAGCGCAATTCGTGACTCACCCGGTATAGTGTCAGAAGACGTTATTTACTGGTTATCTTTATCCGATTCTTTTGAAATAGTGAATAATGCAAATATGACAAATGTCCCTGGTACTCTTGTTGCCGAGAAATTTAAAGACGTTTTAAAAGTGCTTGTTCACCAAATGTCCAACTTAAATCTATAAATCGCTGTAAACATTTTTCTGTTATTAATGTTAAAAAATGGAAACAAATGATTCATCTTAAATACCATAGATCTAATATGTAAAATTAAAAGCAATGCTGATGCGTATTTTTTTATTAAAAGGAAATATGATTATTTAATTTTATAAAATGACACCAAATAAAATATACGTATTTCTTATTAATAAAAAAATGTATTCATCGGTATTTTCTGTAATTTTATATAATAAATCCATATGGTATTTAAGATGATTTGTTCCCATGAATAAAATTTTTTAAAATAATTGCTGTTAAAAATTTAGTAAAAAGTTAAGTAAAAATTCGGATGTCGAAAAATTTCGTAATAAGTGCGTAAGTGATTAACGTGTAAGTCATAGAACAATATTATGCGTATGCAAGTATTACGTTTTTGGATATAGAACGTTCATTTTCAAAATATACCTTAATAGTTACATCCCGGCGTAGAAATTTGACAGAGGATACCATAGAAGGTTTATTAATAATGCAGGTGAACGCTGACAACCATTCGCAACTGTTAATGGACATGATAATATAAGAAATGAAAGTCTTTGTAATGTAAGTTACACCATGCTCCTTACCGACGCACGCCAATTTCTTACAACGCTTCGTCTTTACTCATCAATCATCTCGTCATCCTTCAAGTATAAGAGGCACTCGACGTTTTCCGACAAACCGAGTTTATACAGATGATAGTTTAGGCAGTAGTGCCCAGTATATTCACCTATTATATTTTTACTTTAATTAGTTTCTTAGTTATTGATTTCATAGGATATTTTATAAACACCTTCGAAAGAACTACTCCTGATAACTCTTGGCCAGTACTGGAGAGTTTACCTTTCAGCCCAGGTTAAGATAGCCATCTTGGCAGTACTTCAGGATATGCCAAGTATCGGTTCGTGTTCTTATGATTCATGATCCGATTCCTTCTCTGGCCAAGGAGTCGGCTATTTCATTATCTACTAAATTCTATTCACTTTAATTTTGTAGTAATGGGTTGGGCTTAAGTGAATGACACTTCGAACTACGACCGATGCATATGAAATAAAATAAACATGAAAATGAACCGCTATAGGAACTTTGCACTTGTGTAAAAGAATCAGTGGGCATTTTGTTTTCTATCCTGGCTAACACTACAAAATTAAAGTGAATAGAGTTTTTTTATAATAATGCTATGCATCATTAACTCTTTCTAGACTAGACACTTAGGTAATAGGAGCATTACTGAAACATTCGTTAAGGAATATCTCGAATAATAACATATATGTAAAAACAAATCATAGTCGTTATCAGGGTAAAAAGACCCAGAATTCCATTTGAAATTCTTCTGCTTCTGCAGAGTGGGAGAAGCAATGGCAACTGAGGGTTTTATATAAAAAAAGATGTTATTATATCATGAAATAAATTTTTTCCAGACTAATTCAAAGTGTTTGTTTTAAATTGGACACCTTATATTATTGGAAAATAAATCTCTACGCCTGTAAATTTATGGCAAAGGAAAAGGCAAAGGGTATTTTGTAACAACTAATATAAATCAAAAAACAATAAATTAATTCCCTAACGTTTCGAGAACGAAACTTGTTTTCTTTGTCAAATCTTTTGTAGCGTTTATAAAATATGTGTAGTCAATTTCAACACATTATGTTTTATTTGTTTCTCCAACATCCAGATATACATACAGGGTGTCCCAACCAAAAGTAGGCAC
Source organism: Rhamnusium bicolor (assembly GCA_029963845.1). Classification (NCBI taxonomy): domain Eukaryota; kingdom Metazoa; phylum Arthropoda; class Insecta; order Coleoptera; family Cerambycidae; genus Rhamnusium; species Rhamnusium bicolor. Next base: position 73,509 of record JANEYF010001387.1, read on the forward strand.
CCTGAATAACTTTGGATAACATTTTTTTGAAAAATTGGTGAAACACGTCGACCTTGTTTCCAAGGGGGACATATTATAATGTAATACTTGTGTACCTATCATCATCCCTCTACCCTACACGGTCACCCCCTCAAAAAATTCAAATGGCAAGAGGGGTCGAGTGATACATCTTTGGAAAGGTCTTTCGATTCCCTACATAACTGTATTTTTTTTAACTTTTTTTGATTCGTTCTTAAGGAAAATAATTTTATTTTTGATGATTACACACAATCGAAAACGTTTAAAAAATCTAAAATTCACGGCACTGGGTATTGGAATTTTTATAAAAAAACTACATTTTTTAGAGCTCTCAAATCAACACGAGTTTTTTTCACTTTCCGTGTCCGTTTAGTTTTAGAATAATAAAAGGCTACTAAAATATTTGATAGTCTTTGAACATTAATTTGTTCACAACTAATTTTAAATCGAGATACATTTTACCAGAGTGAGTTCTCAAAATGATTTATATCTTTCAGGAGAGAATAGAAATTGTCAGCATTTATTTCAAAAACCGTAATTGTGCTAGAGCTACGAAGCGCATATTCAATAGAAATCACCCAGATAGAAGGGTTGGTTCTCAGTATGTTTTACAATTATTGACAAAATTTATGGAAACGGGTTCTGTAGGAAACAAAAAGCATGAACTTTAGCGACTGATTAGGAATGAAGCAGTCGAAGTGGCAGTTCTGGGTCATTTACAGATGAATAATACTCAATCGATCAGGAAATTAGCTGAAAGCTTCCAGTGTATCAGGAAGCAGTGTTCATCGAATTGTAAAGACCCACAAATTTCATCCATATAAATTTAAATTGGTACACAAATTAAACGAAGCTGCTCAAGTTTTAAGCTGATACAAGCCGCTATAAAAACTGGGGCTACATACTGTGTTGCACTGGTCTAGTTGTCCTCTCTTCAACTATTAGCCGCATTGCTGTTTTACTTCAACTATCATTCTCTAGACGATATGTAAAGGCGGTGCTTCGCTCGCCACTCTTGAAACTTTAACTGAACTATTACTAAAAATTTTTTTTAAATTCTCCATTTATAGTTATCAGTTTATTAGTCTCTGTTATTAATCGAAGATACTCAGTAAGCTATGGCCAATGGCCAAAGTCTTGAAACTAAGCGAGCAGAACAAATCGACCTGAATATCATTATCTAAGCAAACAAGTAGCTGATCAAGGCGCTACACAGTGGTTCCCTCCATATGATAAAAATAAAAGTCATGTCAATATTCTTCATATTTTCTTATCGTCATAACGCCTTCTAAGTCTGGGCTGCAGAAACTATAAATTAACTACAATTTTAAAATGGCATTCGGTCCTTTTTAGTCATCAGAAGTAAATGTATCGAACAAAGCGACTGCTTTATTAGTCAATCACGTTAGCACAACCTAATTTTTCGATCATTTCTTCTCAGGAAATTGGGTGTTTGTGTCAAGTGTTTTACAAA
>JANEYF010001387.1:80000-114663 GCA_029963845.1 Rhamnusium bicolor
GTCGGATGTCATAAATCTATTTAGATCGTATCTCTCCGAGAGAGTACAATACGTGCAGTATCAAGTCTAATAATATAGATGTACTGTCAAGAGTCACGCAAAGTTCCATCCTTGGTCCCCTTTTATTTAATATATTTATAGTTGACATAACATTCTCTCTCAATATCGGCTTTCTAATGTATGCTGACGACATGAAATTTTATTCCAAAAATCGACTCATATGATGACTGCGCTCGGCTACAGGATGTATTAAAACAAGTTAATGATTGGTGTATTGCCAATAATCTACCTCTTAACATTAAGAAATGCAATGTGATGTCGTTCAGTAGGCAATTAAATCCTCTAGTCTTTGCTTATCATATAGCCAATGTGCGCTTGGCTCGTGCCTGCTTTATAAAAGATATTGGAATTATATTTGATAGTAAACTGTCTTTTAACATCTTAACGTAACACTAAAAGTAGCTTATAAAAATCTTGGATTTGTAATAGCAAATAGTAAAGATTTTAACCCTACACCCAGGATACTCTTGAATAACGCATTCATAAGGTCACGCCTGGAAATATGCCTTCATAGTATGATGTGTCCTACATGCTGAATATATAGATAGTATCGAAAACATTCATAGAAAATGTCTCAAGTATATGTATTTTAATGATAATGGAATTTACCCCACTATTGGTTTTCCCAATGATTTGCTTTTTGTGTCAATGAAGGAAAGAAGATCCATGCATAATATCATTTTTCTGCACAAGATAATTAAATATGATTTTGATTGTCCACAAATTCTCCAACACCTTGACTTTAATATACCAAGATTAGCTTCGCGTTCTCCTGAAATATTTCATCTGTCCACGCCTCGATCTAACCTATTAACAGCATCGCCACTCTTTCAATCTTGCTCTAATTATTCAGAGGTTAAAGACAATATTGATATCTTCAATTGTAAAATAAATGGAATCACGAATAAATTCTTAAAAAATTAGCAGTTTACCTAATAGATCTGGACTATTTAGTGTATTAGTTAATAATCTGTTTATTAATTCCTTTTTTTATTTTTCCTTCTCTTTTTATTAATATTAGCTTCTAGTCACTTTGTGTTAATTTAATAGTTTTTAACATTTTTTTCTCTAATTTTGTCTGTCAGTCATTTCTGTATTATGTTATATAAGGCTATTTTAAAACTATGTTTCGTAAAATAATGTATTTAAATGTTGATATAATATTGGCAGATATTTGCTACACTATTTTGTTTATAGTCAGCAGTGATACAAAAATGTTTCTTACTTTCAGAAAAAATGTATGAAAGAAATTTTTGTGCCATTTAAATCATCGTTTTACTAAACTAGCCTTTAAGTATAAAATTTTGAGAGTTTCCACGTTTTCTAATATACCTATCATTTATTTGATGCAGTTGATTCGTAAAATCCTTGTATTTTCCAATAAGTACTTTCCAATACTTTTAACAAAATAAAAGTAAATATTAAATGACAACTCTTTTGGAAGTCAGTATGCTTCTTCCTATAATATCCTGCTTTCCTCAATCCTACCCAGAGGCGATTCTCCGAGCAGCCTTCCATCAAACTGCTTTGTGTTTGTTGTTTCATTTCCCCATCTCCATTCAGTTGTTTAGATGTGATACCGTCATCATCTCATAGTGAGGATGGAACTTCATTTCTAATATCTGTATTGTAACATAAAATTAATTAATAGAACGAAGGATTCGAGACGAGGATCCAGTCCTTTTCTGCGTTGGTCTATATATACTACAGAGTAAGCCATACTGTTATCCAAAGGCCTTAACATTATTATGCTTACTGAATCATTTATCCGTTTTCTGTATTTCATGGACTACTTACTGTTATGGATGAAAGTCATCATTGTTTCTTTTAAAACTGATAATTTGTATTGGGTGATTTTGCTGTTACAATTTATTTTATAAATTTCCATTTTTATGTTTGCTCGATGTTTGATAAGATTTATTTTAGCAAAAAAAAAATAAATTTAATTCAATATATCTCAAATAAGTATTTTCTGAGTCATTAAACGCCTACCTTAATATTCTAGTAAATTAGTCTTTAGAGTTTAATTCATTTTACTTCCTTTAAAATGGAAATATCAGACGGTAACTTCCCTCTTTATACTGCAAAATAAGAGCATTCATAATTTTCTCCCGAAATGTAAAGTAATAATAAAATTAAACTTTTAACTTCTACTTTATTTACTTTTTTTATATACAGGATCTCTAAATGGTTAGGCCAAAATTTAAGCGTAGGTTATATGCTTTAAAATAAAGATACTTTACAGTAAAGAGCTAAAGTGTTGACCAAATGTCATAAAATTGTGACAATTTTTTTTGAAAAAAAATCCTCGGAAAGGTCAATTTTATTTTATAAAAGTACACACTTTTATATCAAATTCAATAGTCTAAGAGCTAGTGGCCTCGACAACATACGAATTTCGACAAGGCTGGAAATATGCAAAAATGTTAGTTTGGATCACCTCAAAAGAAGGAATGGTTGGTATGGCTAAAGGACGTCGCACAGTGGGGCCAAATCCACAAAACTCGCTAATAATTGCTTTTTACAATATTTGACAGAAAACAATGTCATAAATATTATATTCATTATTTTTACGGCTCGGTTAAAACTAGAAACCATATTGTCCAAGTATCGATGTCGGTCGGTCCATCTTTCCGTAGTGTTTCTCTCTCTATTACTAAACCAATTTAGTTCAAACTTAAACATGTGTAATATTAACTAAATATGGTGGCTAAACTGTCCATTTTTTCTTAAATTCCGACGTAAATCGTGAAAGTATGCGATTTAATGTTGATACATAACCTTGCGGGCAATTAGTGCGCTCCAGCATTACTTGTCGCAAATAATTGCATTGGTCCTCAAAATTAAGTATTCTTTGATTTCATTATATTATACAACGCTCTTCTAGACACATTTATAGCTACAGTATTCGAACCTGTAAGAGTAAAATAAATTCAGCCAGTATAAAACATAGAAACTCAGTTCTAGTAAAAATACTCACAATTATGAAAAACATACGTTTGTGTTATTATTATTATTTCTTTAAGCTGCACGAAGTAGTAGTTAATTTCTACAGGTTGATTAGTAAACATTTTAAGAAGTGTGTAAAAAAAATAGCGATAATAGATCAGGGCCGGAAGTGTACCATAAATCCATGAGAAAATAAGCTTTTCACAAAAACACAATATTGTCGTATGGTTTTAATTAATGCATATATATATATATCATCATTACAGTACCATATTAATAAAAAATATATACCACTGGGTTCACTGGGATCCATTATAAGGTACAATTAAGTAATTCACGGCAGAATAAAATTCTTGTTGCAAAAAACAGAATAACAACACACAGCCTCGTTTACGGATGCAACACGACTGAAGTGTACTAACCAATAAGACCTTCCGCACACGGGTCGATCAGCGACGTGATCGACGCGATTGGAATCGTCTCTCCTCTCCACTCGACTTCCTATGCAAAGCATTTGGACCCCGCACACGGGGCGTTTAGTGGTCGTCTAGAAACGTACGATTGCAAAATCTCCTCGTTTTCAATCTCACGCGATTAGCAAGGAAGCAGTTTGTTCGAGTGAATCGTGCGTCATGGGAGGTAATTTTGTGTGTTTATGCATAATATGTTTATCATATTTTGACCATTATTTGTTGTACTTCTCTAGGCTTTCAATATAAAATTTGTTGGGGAAGTAGAGAAGTATCCCGGAGCTGTACAATTACACCCTTCGGGATTATTCAAAAAGGGATGCTACGAAAAAGGCATGGAACAGTGTTGCCAGGGAAGTAAACTTATCAGGTAAGGCCCTTAATTCGTTTATTAATGAAAAGTATTCCGTTTAAGGACGCAAAAAGAGAGTACTTCCCACTGGATTAGACGCGAATCGACTGAGAAAACATCGACCCGTATGCGGAGGGCAGACGCGCTCGTCTCGTGGATCGTACGATTGAGGAGATTGTGACGTCCACTGCAATCGCGTCCACCACGTCGCCGATCGACCCGTGTGTGGAGGGTCTAAGTGACATAATCGCAGCCTTCTTCCTCCTCACCTCGGCTACAAATCGTGATCGTGAATGCAATTTTATATGCTCTGCCTATCACTATATTAGTATGCAGAAACGAAATTAATTATAGAACAACTTTTGATTTTTTAGCATGTTTTCTTTCCTTGGCCCCACTGTGCGTCGGTGGGGTGAATTTGAATTTTTAAAAATAGGGAAAAAATGCAAAAATGATAACTAGTACCATCCTATTAATGAAATAAAAATTGCCATACCATTTGGTTGGTGGAAACTACTTGCCATACCAGGTCAAAGGTTGTTGTTTTGAGGTGAAATTTATTTATTCCGACAAGGCTGAAATTGAACAGTACCCTCGAAAAATAAGTAAAACACGATATGCAAAGAGCCATACCAATTGGGTGGTGGAATTGCGGCGCCATACGATAAAATTGATTTTGATGAGTGCGCGAGAGAGGGCCTTATGCAGCCCTGTGCGTAAGAGTGTATTAATGGGAGCTTCGCCGCCGCGTTGTATTGAAACGCCCATACCCAATTTTGCAATTTTCGAAATTTTTATCAAACTTTCGTATTTTTTTATATTATAATCATACGTGGTATTTACCGATCGGATATGACGTAAAACGAGGGTTGGCTTTAGATGGTTATGGGTCAGATTTTCATGCATGTATGAAACGATATCTTACCTTGAAATTTTTTTAACGAATTCCGTATTACCCAAAGTTGATAAAGTAAATTTTTTATAAACACTCACTCGAAGAGAACTGGAGGTATAGGGGGATGTACTTAACACTAAATTAACGTACACAATTATTTTTCACTGCTGGTTACAAGAATATAAGTATATTATTAATAATATCTGTTCTAAATGTTTTGGAATTAAATGTCGGCGCCTTTCGTTTTTTTTTTTAATTTTTTTTAATGGCTTTGGATCGTAGATCATGCAGCCAGTCGCTATTTGTTTATTAATTTAGTTAGCACTAAATAAATCTAACCTAACGAGGAAAAGAACATAAACCAATAAGGCGTACAACTGAAAGGAGAACAGGGACACTCGCTTCTCGTGCTGGGGTTGGTCAGGACATTTTTAGAACAACACAATACAGGACAACCTCGCAAAATAGGGTGAATCAACACAAGGAGAAACATATGGTATACGAAACTAACCTATAATTTAATTTTAGTATCTTTTATAAAGTCCATTATAGCTTTATAGATTTTCTCTGATCTAGATGATAGTAGATTAAGCAAGTTAAAAAGGAATGTGTATATTAAGATTTATACAACATTCTGTATCAGCTCAGTAGAAGCATTTGTATGTTTTGCACAACCGAAGAAAATATGATCCAGGTCCCCTAATATGTTACAATGTTCACAGGTATCTGTTGTAAAAACTCCAATTCTAAATAAATGCGCAGGGTAGCAAGCATGGCCAAATTTTAACCGTATCAATGTTGTAATACATTTTCTCGGATAAGGGAGATCTTCGTGCCAGAATTTGTTGGGAATGTCACTATGAATTAAGGTGTACCTCGTCGGGTTTGTGAAACAAAATTGTTTCCACAGCCTACTCCATTTTTTATTTAACTTTAATTCCAATCCAATGGATGTGTCACTTATACATATCTTTTTATCTAGGAGGCATTCTGAATTACAACCTTCCTTGACCAGCAAATCAACTTTTTCTTTATATTCTAGTCCAATATGAGCTTTCACCCAAACAAATTTAACATCCCTTCCAGAACATTTAATTTCAAATATTAATTGTCTTATTTTATAAAGATGAGGGTTAATTTTGTGTTCAACAGAATGAGTATTTTTAATTCCATTGAGAATGGAGAGGGAATCAGATAAAATTACTGAAATCCTGGAGGTGGATTTCTCCACATATTTAAGGGCTTGGTAGATTGATATGGCTTTTGTAGTAAAGATAGAAGCATGTGGGTTGCGCCTTTCGTTGAAAATCGATGTTTTGGCTTATTCATGCATGGTTCACCTTATTGGTACTGGCTGGGGCACTTTCCTTTACAAAAATACAAATAGTGTGTTTAAGTAAACTAATATTGAAAACATTTATGAAAATTGAATAAAAACGGTTAAAGAGAGAATGTGATTTTTGTGAATTATGCAAAAGAAATTACAAAAAACCTGCTTAAGATGATTAAAATTTTAATTTGAAAATTAAAGTTGTATTTAACTCCGCGGTGATGTTTGAATTGGATTTTTTCTGAACCAGAAATTAATCCTGGGATACTCAGACAATAGATGTGTGTCCATTGTCTCTAAATGTGTAACGCTCTTCCACACAAGGTGTCTTGAGGTACCTCCAGGGATACAAGGGGTTGTATTACCTGTGCTGTTTAATTGAACTGCAATTCACCGGTTTCTTAACAAGTAAGTTTTTTTACAAATTCGTCTCATATTTCAAATGACTTCTTGGATAATTCTGCACATTACAACTCTAATTGGATTGATTAAATCCTCTAATTTTTGTGGTGTGTTGACATAGACATTTCACTTTAAAATACCGCAAAAAATAATTCAATAGTGTAAGATTTGGAAACTCCATTCTCTCAGTTCTCACCTGCCAATCCACACCTTCTAGGAAAACAGTTATCCAGAAAATTGCGAACAGCACCCACATACTGCGGGGATGCGCTGTCTTACTGATACCAATAAGTATTATCTGGAAGGCCAGGATCATTCTCGTTCGGGAAAATTCCTACAAGTGCGGAAACAAGGTCATTTCCTTCAAAGAAGAAAGGATCTAATATTTTATTGTCGACCATTCCTGCCTACACAGTTAATTTCTGCTAGTTTTAAGTATGCTTCAATCATCCAATGATGATTTGTCCCTGCTCTAATAGCTGCAATTTTGTTGGTTCACTGAGCCACTTAGACAAAACGTGAATTCAATCGATCATAGTTTCATAAAACTTCAAGTACTATGAAAATTCCCTTTATTATTTTTATTTATTTAATGGATACGTAAAAATATAAGGCACTTGGAAAAAGCAATCAAAAACAATTTCATTTGCTTAGCAACAAAGTATTTAATTGATATGTAAAACCATAAGGTAGGTCGAATAACTAATTTCATTTGCTTAGTAACAGAGATTTTGATATATTTTTTGTTAGTATAAAAGTTAGGTTTTCTAATTCTCAATTGTCTTGTGCTCGATTACTAGTATATAGAACTAAAAACAAGAGTAATGAATTAAATACATAAAACTGGTGAACAAATACATTTTTATTAAAATATGAAATTTATTATTTGCCTTCCATTAGATCTCAATATATCACACGCAGTCAAATTTATTTTATAATATTGAAGTCATCTTAATCCTGTTAAGCAATTAATCAATTGATATAAATCACCGTTAATTTCACTTCCATTATGATTGATAATCAATATTGCCAGATGACATGAAGTTCTAAAACACTTTTAGATGAATAAATTCTGATTTTTATGTAAAATGAAGGTGATTTTAGGTATAATCGCTAATGAAATTTTGGAGGTGTCATACAGTGTGTCCTCTGATGGAGTTGACAATAGTTGGAAATTTATTTATTAATGATTTCTCGAGAAAATCCTAATCTTCATAAAACATTTTACTTATACTACTTGTTTGTGGTAAATGTAGTTTATCCGTGAATAGCATTCAAAATAGGCTGCTTTTGTACCTGGGAAGAAAAAGAGTCAATACATACATAGGTCATATTTTTTTTATACAACTCTCTTACAGGGCCAATGTGATGTACAATATTAATTTTAAAAGACGCCAAACTACTGTTTTTATGCTTGTTAATTGTCGCTTTTTGGAACTAAAAAGGACAATACACGGATAAAGTGAAGATTAATATTTGTGGGAGAAAACAGCTTACAAATATAAATCTAAAGATCAAAAGAGTTCAAACACTGATCCATCGAACATCACAGCCCTATTCTGTGTAGAAAAATGCTTGTCCACTAGAGAAGTGGCCTCTCATTTCATAAAAAGCATTTATTAGTGTACAGTATTACATTTTATGGCGCAAATACAAAAGAAGCAAAGGAAAGAAAAATTATAAATGGCCGTGGAGATTTAGTTATAGCCTCATGTGTCAGAAAATTTATTTTGTTTTATCAATGTCAGTAAAAACCGTTGATTTTTAAGTAATTCGTACTCAAGTCAAAATAAAAACATAGTTACAATGTTTTGTCCGCTCCTGCAAGAACTTAAAATGGTAATTAACTAAGTAAATCACAACATTTTGGAACATGGGCACACTTATATGAAAGCAGGCACAATTCATGCTGTCGTCAAAACTGCACCCAAAAGAACAATAGCAGATATTGATGTGCCACATGACAGGTGTAATTTCATCAAGTGTGTCTATATAGAAAATCCAACTTTTGCAATATTTTTTATTCATTTTACTAGTTCCAATTCTTCTTTGGAGGTCCTAACTGTTTTTGAACCCATACGTCTTCCCTCGGGAGGTTTACCTTTCACTTTGTACAAAATTGTGATACTTGGGACACCAAATGCCTTACTCGCTGCAGAACATGACATATTTGCATTTTTGACAGTCGATATGGCATTTCTTACTGCTTCTTCAGTGTACATAAATTTGCATTTATTTTTCTCGATTACCCCTTTTCACCAAGATACAATAGAGCTGCAAAGGATAAATAACTGTGGTTAAAACCACTAATTGACAGAGTGGTTCCTATTTATGATACCCCATGTCAATTACTGGGCAAGTAGAAATTATTTACAATTGAATAGTTCTTAAAACGCAAGTAATTACAGTTCTGTATATCAAAATACCACCTGTTTGTAAAGCACTATTAATCCAGTTATTGACAGTCCATGTCAATTAATGGTTTATTATGATTTCTCCGATCTAATAATTGATATATTATTTTTTTCTAAACTAGCTATAGTATCAAGTAAAGTATTATTTTGGAAATTAATAACAAACATTTGATTATTAAATAACATTAGATTATTAGAAAGTCCTACTAGATGGGAGTAGGAAAATTTATCGCTTACCTTTAGAACAAGCAGAGTCTGACGGGCTCGGTCGGCTGCTCGGCAATTGCCGATGGGGCCAAACACTTCTGGGGGCCAAACTGCAAACTGAAACAATATTTTTTACATTTTCCTTTTTAGTAAATTATTTTCCATGTTTGTCCGAAACACCAAAACACCATATACTGCATTGAATGCGCGTTTGGCATCCAAGTTGGCATCACCTGGATATGATTAAGTGTAGTGCAAAAAAACATCACAATGGAAAAGGTATTTATATGTAATTTATCATTAAAGTATTTTGAAGCTACGTTAAATATAAGTAGTTTTATAATATTAATTTTGTCATGTAAGTAAATTGTGAATTCTTACACTGAAAACAAAAAATATTCCTCTCATATCGATATAGATCAGGTACTACATCTATCTTCTCTAGATATTTGTAAATATTTGCTTCACCTGTTTAGTTCGTAGCAGTAGCCATGAAGTTATGTGTTGCAGTCATCTTTATATTTGTGAGAGCAATGTAGATAGCTCACACAGCTATCTTTTCTTGACTACCTTCTGTATCGTTGCAGGAGGAATATATTTTTTTTCAGTGTATGAGAAATAAATTCTTAAACCACAAATCTGTTTGTTAAGGAATCGCAATCTACTATCATTGTGGTTCAATCAACACTCACTCACACATACGACATATAAGCATAAAAGGTTTTTCCCATAATCTCCCTCAAAATGTATCATCCGTTGTATTAAAATTTTTAATGTAAGGGCAATAAAGTAAACAGCTGGGGAAATAAGTTTCATTACAATTGTTGTATGCATTGAACAGTAATTCATAATTTTTTTTAAAAATCCGTAACACCGCCATCTATTGGCATATAGTTTAATAAATTCTGTGGCGATTCACCTTAATATAAAAGTGATAAGTTATTTTAAATCTTTTTCATAAAAATTATTTTTATTTCTTGTATGTATATTAATATTTTCCATAAATAGCATGATTATTGTTTAAACAATATAAATATTTATGTCCCCCCTCCCCCAAAAATATTTCTGATTTCAAATAATACATAAAAAAAACATTTAAAAAAAATCATTAAAATCGCTACTGTTCTTCAGGATTAAGAAGTTTCAACGGATTTTTCCGCTTCATTGACTCGACAAAGAGTACTAAAATGTCATTTAACTTTCACACACAGATGTATTGTCTTCTGTGACTTATTTTGTTTATATACCTAAGGATTAAGTAGCTTGTATAAGTGTAAAATATTTATATATGACCTTTTTTTGGTGAATAAAATATTCTTCTTCTTTTTTTTTTCGGTTTTCCGACGCTGGACAGTCCTCCCATGACTCCATTCGCATGGAAGTCATGCCAGTACACTAACCACAGCCACTCCCCACATCCCGCAGAGTTAGTGACTGTAGATTTCAGAATCATGTGTCCTAAGCAGACGGAAAGAACCCAGTATAACCGCCTTCTGCATTTGGCCTGCCAGATACTAGGCTGATTTCTGGCAGGCCGGTGTGATCTTCAATAGGGAACTTGCCTATAATTTTAAAAATAAAAATAATACTAAAAAACATAGCGTAACGTTGTAACAAAACGTGTACTTCACAAAAAAATAAGATTTCTAATTCCACGCGATCAGTATGAAGGATCTAAACAGCGATAAAATTGAAGTGGCCCGAAACGAGCTACTATTGACTGTGACGTCACACCATACAATATTCGGTAGTCGTCGCGCCGGGAAGCAACACAATCAGATGTTTACCAATTCCAATACAAATTTAAAATCTTTATTCACAATTAAGTAGATTATTTACAACTTGTATGGGGTACAGAGTAAGATTTATATTAATATACATATATACAGAAAAAAAGAAAACTAAAAATCAATTCATTCATAAAATATTTAAAAATAATAATACAAACAAATTAACAAAGTATGACATTCTATATAAACATATGTACAATATGGTGTTATTAGACTGTGGTTGATTTGTTAGTGACTGTTCTGATATAAATATATAATTGTGTTTTATAGTACCGCTTATTGTAGTTGTACAGATATTTTAAAATGATTGATCAAGGTTTTTCAAAAGGCCAATCTGATAATTTGCCTAAACTGGATATGTTTATGGTGGCATCTTTTGTACAAAATAGTGAAAGTTTTTCCCTTGGAGAGGTCCGCGGGGTCAAGGCAGAGAAGTATGTATTTTTTTAACTTTTAGTAATAATTTATAAACATAAAATAGTTATGACTTGATCACGGAATAAAAAGAAATAACTACAAAATGCTTAGTCGCAACTAAGCATTTTTTAGCAGACTTAGTCTTATGTTTGAAAGAATTTAGGGTAATTCTTTACAACAGCCACTTCTATATTTTTCGTGTTTTTTTTGTATACACGCGTAAAGGGTCTATAGAAGACATTTGCTGCAAAAGGAAATGTTGCGCAAATGTATAATTACCTATCGTAGGTATTTTCGTACTATGTTTTGGGGCAAGGGAAATAAGTGATTGTGTCGTGTTATCATTCACATAATAGATAAATGTAAGATTTGAATAGAATAAATTAAAGGGCAAGAGAAAGGTATTTGCAATATACTATATATACTAGAGGTAAACATTTTACTCTTCGAAGACAGTAGTGTTATTGAACTTTTATATAATTGTTGCACATTCTGTAGGATACTCTTCGCAGTTTTTTGAAAAGAATCTTGTGTTTATCTTATAAACTTCATTCTTACAATACCTAATGTATTAACTACATATTTAATTTTCTCTACCGATGGTGCCGACTGTATTGGCGAAACACGTGGCAGTATATTTTATAGTATAAACTAAGATTCATTCTTACAATATCTAATATATTGATCACATATTTAATTTTCAATTTTTTTTCATCTTCCGATGATGCCGACTGCGTAGGCGAAATTTGTGGTAGTATATTTTACAGCATTTTGGTGTCTATAGAAAATTACTTCAATTTTAGTAGCACATTGAAAATGCAACCCTCTGTAGATTCATATTTTTAAATAAAATGTCCTATAACTTTTTTATTTACTATTTGATTTTTTCAAAAACAATGGATTTCTTCCTCTAGCTAACACTAACTTATAGCCCAAATTTCAATTCGATCGGACTTTTCTTTCTTTAGTTATCGTGCTTACAAGAAACGTGACGGACGGACAGATGAACAGACGGACATTTTGAAAGTTGTTCAGAACTCGATGACGAACGAAATGATTTTTTCTCTGCGAGCGATATTAACGATTTTAGAAATGTCCCGATCAAATGCAATATACTCTTCGTAATCGTATTTGCGAAGAGTATAATAATAAATAGCTGTTTACTTTCGCATCAGGAAATTATCTTTACTTAGTATCACTAAATTACATTCTATCTACTAATCTTATTTTCTAACATTGTATACACATTCTTTCTTTAATCCTACCTAATTAAAATTCAATAATTCGGAATTTGGAATATTTTATTGCCCGCCTGCGAAAAACTAGTAGATAGACATGTAGTATTTAATAATGTACTTACATTAAAATGATCTTCACACACATGTAGAGACTTACTGCTCTGTGAAATGTCTTTTTCATTTCTTCTACACGCTTTTAGCCATTTTGATCGACGAATCATATCTTCTGGCAATATTATAAATATTTTATCTGGCACAACGGTACAATGCAGTATTTAAAATAAGGAGTTTTTTGTTTCCATTTTAAGTATACACTTAAAATTTATGACGATGCTGGTATTTTTACGGCTGAAATCAAGCGGTCGAGTGCTGGGATCTCCGTCGTCGCTTGTCAATTGTATGGTGTGATGTCACGACTACTCCCGCGCTTTTGAACCTGTTTGAAACGGTTCGCTCGCGCGCGAAACATTAATAATTTATAACAAGTTTATTATTGGGAATTAAGGCGTCATATTTTGCATATCTTATTTTTTAGTATTGTAGAACATTTTTATGAAGTAAAAAAAAATGTGCAAGTTCCCTATTCCGAAAGTAATGTAGCTTCATGCCTCCGAGTACACTGATTATTAGAACGACCATTTTGACCAAGTAGTCTGGATTTTTTAATATTATTTTGGAAGACATGGCTAGCAACAGTTGGATACTACTGTGAATATTTTCAGTGATTAAGGAATTTCTTTCTACAGTTAAATCTTAGTGAATCTAAAGCCATTTGCGAAGCCCAAAGCTATTAAAAAAATCCTGAAGTAGAAGCAAGAAATACATGTGATTCACAGCAATTATACAATTGTATTGGACAGAGTACAACTATCAGAAAATTCTTCATTGTCATTAAAAGAGTCCTTACATATATTACAAACTCCAAAAAGATTACAGAGGTATGCGAGTGACTAAGCGGTACAATGACATTTTACGTAAAAATGTGGGATATGAAACGTTATGTAATATTAATTGGTATCTTAATGAAGAACACAAACAGGGACACAAATACACATACGGCCGATTCGGAAATATATTCAATTATCTGGAATTTGAGTTTTGTCAGAACAGTATTTTCTTTATCTGTAGATATGAGAAAGTAACATAATATGATATAATATAAGAAAGATATTTTTTATAATTGTTCAAATAGAAACTGTAGACGAATATTTGCGTAGTATTTATGGACAAGGCAGGTTAATAATTTATTAGTAAATTGAATGTGATGTTTGTAATGTAATGGAGAAGATATATTATATATTCAAGGGAGGGTTACCCCATCGATACATAGATATATCTGGTAAGATAATTCATTTAACATTTTAATTATACAAATAGTCTTTTGTTAAACATTTCGAAGAATAAGGTTTCTTAATTTAGATTTGGAAGCTTTTAATTCATGATTATAAATTTTTGAAATCGAAGAAAAGTCTTTTTTTTTTCTCACATAAGGACTATTATTTAATTTTTGTAAAGATGTTTATATGCGAAAATATTAGCGACATTTTAGTATTACGTTTGACACCATTCTCAAGCAATGAGTTACACAGCCACACAAAGAGAAAAAAAGTTCATTACCATGACCGAAAATACATGGATCTAGTGTATTTTTCGACGCTGAATTCGAATCCGCGGTTAAAAAAAATTTATCGTGTCAGTTTTTTTTGCCAAAAATATCCCTTGAAATGGTGTAAAACTATAGTAATAATGTAATGACCAGAATACATGGATCTAATGCATTTTTCGGCGCTGAATTCAAATCCGTAGTTAAAAAGAAGACTTATCGCCTCAATTTTTTTTTTTTTTTGCTAAAAACATCTCTTGAAATGTAGCAAAACTATAGTAATAATATAATTACTCTTAATGAAGTGTGAGAAATGGTAGATATTTTATAGTCTAGAGAAGAAAATATGCATTCAAACCATTATTATTTCTACTAATTAAACTTAAGTCCACTCTAATGGGGGGTGAAAACTGCCCTTGAAACTCAAATAACGCACGTGAGTTTAAATAACATGTTCAAAAGACACATTCTTGTACCTCTTAGAACAAAATATCTGAATCTGGTGTGACAACCAGACATTACTTTTAAAGGATTGATCCTCACCCCTATAGGGTGTAAAAACCACCGCCACCTACGGAGGTCTCATAAGTTTCAATAACAACGAAAAACTCATGCTTTTGTAGTTTTAGACAGAGTGAACAAATATACAGTAAATTCGCTTGAACTACCGATATATGACTTTAAACTACCCTTAGAGGGTGGTAGAAACTATCCTAAGCTCCAAAGATGCACATGGATGTTTTGAAATTCGGAAAAGATCAAGTACTTTTATTTCATTGTGCCAAACATTCAAGACAACAAGATTATCTTCCTAATAGGATCGAAAATCATCCCTAGGAGGGGGAAACTACCCCTGGCATTGATGTATCTTAGAAGTTCTAGTATCTAAGAAAAAACATACAGGCTTTCTTAGTCTCAGGCAGGATGAACAAATACAGAGGTAATTCGTTCCAACCGCCGACACAAGACTAAAGTAAACAATAAATAAAACATTACTGATAAATGCCTAATGTAAGAAAGGCTCAGAAAACTGAAAAATTGTGGATAAAATAAGACACAGGGGTTAAAAAGTGCGAGAAAAGGAGAAATGGATATTGGAAAGTAAGATATAGATAGAAGGATTAGAATCTACTGATACGTTTTTTTTTAATATAAAAATGTGGCCTACCACCCTCTAGTGGAAGACTTTATTCCTGTTTTAGCAGTTGAACCGAATTCACTCCATATTTGTTCATCTTACCTGAGACTACAAACACCAATTCTTTCGCACAATGAGTAACAAAAAGCCTGAACTTTTTTCGTCGTTATTGAAACTTATGAGATACCTCCGTAGGTGGGGGTGGTTTTTACACCCCATATGGGTGAGTCTCAACCCTATAAGAATAATGTCTGGTTGTCACACCCGATTCAGATATTATGTCCTAAGAGCTACAAGAATTTGTCCTTTGTACAAATTATTTAAACTCACGTGCGTTATTTGAGTTTCAAGGGTAATTTTCACCTCCGTTTAGGGTGGATTTTGGTTTAATTAATAGAAATAGCTTGCTATGGTTTTAACACATATTCTCTCCTCTAGACTCTAAAATATCTACCATTTCTCACACTTCCTTTAAAGTCCTTACATTATTAATATAATTTCACTCCATTTCAAGGGATGTTTTTGGCCAAAAAAAAACTGACACGATAAATTTTTTTAACTACGGATTCGAATTCAGCGTCGAAAAATACGCTAGATCCATGTACTTTGATCATTACATTATTGCTATAGTTTTACCTCATTTCAAGGGATGTTTTGGCCAAAAAACTGATACGATAAATCTTTTTTTTTAACTACGGATTCGAATTCAGAGTCGAAAAATACACTAAATTTATGTATCTTGGTTCGTGGTAATGAACTTTTTTTTGTGTGGCTGTGTTATAACACAAATGTGTTATTTCAGATTAATGAAAAATAACAGATCGTCAAAAATTTCTTTTATAATTTATTTTGCATTATTTTTAATCATGACATATAATGTGGCATTCACTTTTTAATTAAGTGAATTATGTAAAAAATTAAGTAAATAACTGAATAATCTATAATAATAAAATATAAATAATACAATATACAAAGTTGTATGAATATGTTAAACACCAAAAAATATTTTAAACTTCTTCCTCTGAATATTTTGATGAACTATCTTCGGTTCCTATAGTAATAATCAAAGGGTCTATATTTCGGTTAATAAGATTGTCAAGATCCACATTTTATACTATGACTCGTGAAGGTCCAATTGCACATCAAATAAAAAAGGTTATGGCCGAAAAGCTGGAAAATATAAAATTATCACTCTGTATATTAATGTGTAAATGAACATGTGCTGCTCCCCTGATTATAAATGTGTATCACATTCATATTTTTACTTCCGGTTTAACCGGAAATTGTTTTTTTTTTATTTTAGGTGGTATATTTAGTTCAGTTTAAAGATATTTTTTTCTGAACTTGGCAATATACAATATATTTTCATTGTCTATCATATTTATTAAAATATTTTCAAATTTATTACAACACAAATATATCTTTTAAAACATTCGTCTATGAAAATAAATGCATTTAAATGATTCATTTATTTAAAAAATTATAGTAATTCCATAGATTTTATAAAAAACCAGAAATAATGTTCAAAAACATTACCATTTTGCTGCAAACAGAGCGAAGGCGTTTGATCTAAATCTCTGAATCTACTTAAAATAATAGGGTTTTTAATTAAATCTATTTCTTGTTGACTCCATCATTTGTTCAAACGCCTTCGCCTCCATTTCTAGCAAAATGGTAATGTTTTCGAACATTTTTTGCAAATAAAATATATTATAATCAACCCCAAAATTGTTCTATTATAATCACGGAAGAATTATTTAATATTGACCTAGACATAAATTATACAGATAATACCAATGAGGTTATATAGCACGAGGAGCCGAATTACGAGTATAATTGCGGTTACCAGAACGATTTTTCAGAAAATTTCGAATAGGAAAATGACCCTCAAAATTTTTAGTTTGACACGAATTTAGACATAGAAACTTAGTAGAACTCCACATTGTTTCGGATAAGAAGGGGGTTACCCTATATTAAGATTAAAAATCCCCCTTAAAATTACTTTTGGACACAGGCGCTATAAAATCTATTCTTAATCCTTATATAGCTGAAAAATATTTTCCTGAAAATCTATAATGAACCTTTTATACTCAGTACTATATTTCAAAGATATAGTTATAACAATTGCGTTAATATTCCTTATTTTAGCCAATTTAATGAAACGGGCAATATAAAGTTTCGCTTATTTAGATTTCATGAATTTTTCGATGGTTTAATAGGTCTATAAACTTTTAGGGGCTCAAATCGACATTGCTAATTCTCATCTGCGCACACGCAATTCAGTCATGGAAATTAAATTTAGAGAAACACCTAATACACCTTCATCTTGCTATAAAATTAACACAATGATATAGCAAGGATTAGAATCCCTGTTAACGTCCCCAAAGGTGATATTTTGATACCACCCAAAAATTCTACAAAATTGCGAATTCAAAGAAACACTGATTACAGCTGTCAATGGTTACACTTGGATAGAAGGAGTCAAGAAAACAAATAATGTTGAGGTTATTGTAATCGATGAACCATTAAAGGTAGCATCTTTTGCAAAACCTAACAGGATCCTTCTAAACTACATACTATTGAAAAACTTATTAGAACAGGACACATGAACAAGGAAGAACACTTTCATATTACAAAACTTTGTAAAATTTATGATGAGATATTTTTCTATGAGGGCAATAAATGAACATTCACGAACCAAATTAAACACCAAATTAACACTTATGATGAAATACCCATTCGTACAGAAACATACCGGTATCCGTTTGTTCATAAGCAAGAGATACAAACCCAAATAGATAAAATATTAGATAACAGTATTTTTAGGTCAAGCAATTCGCCGTGGTCTTCTCCGTTTTGGATAGTCACAAAAAAGACACACGCGTCCAACCAAAAGAAGTGGCGTATTGTTGTTGACTATCGGAAGATAAACGAGAAAACGATCGATGACCGCTATCTGTTACCTAACATAACTGACATACTGGACAAACTAGGACGATGCCAATATTTTTCGACCTTAGACCTGGCAAGCGGGTTCCACCAAATCGAGATGGACCTGGCGACATAAAATAAACCGCGTTTGACGTTGAGAATGGCCATTATGAATACCTCCGTATGCCATTCGGGCTTAAAAATGCGCCGCCCACATTTCATCGTGCGATGGGTAACATACTTAAAGGGTTAGAGGGACAAATTTGTGTTGTCTACATGGACGATATTGACATTTATTCCACGTCACTACAAGAACATATGGTCAATTTACGAAAGGTATTTCAGAGGCTTAGGGAGACAAAAGTCAAGGTAAAATTAGACAAGTCAGAATTTTTAAAAAGGAGGAACAGTTTTTAGTCACATGATAACAAAAGAAGGGGTCAAACCGAACCCTGAGAAAATTAAAGCCATAATAAATTACCCGATTCCGAAAACGACGAAAGAAATTAAAGGATTCCTAGATCTCTTAGATTACTATCACAAATTTATTAAGGATTTCGCCAAATTAACGTAGCGTTTTACCAACTGCTTAAAAAAGGGCGCAAAGATTGAACATAATGAAGTTTTCTTAAAAACTTTCGAGGATTGTAAAAACTTAGTAACTAACGATCTGATACTGCAGTATCTGGATCTGGAGAAGCCCCTTAATTTGACAACAGATGCTAGCAACTACGCTCTCGGAGCCATATTATCTCAACGCCCAATTGGGTCGGACAAGCCGATTGCTTACGCGTCCCGTACCCTAAACTAAGCGGAACAAAACTATTCAACCGTGGAGAAAGAGCTTTTGGCCATTATGTGGGCTACCAAATATTTTAGGCCATATTTATACGAGAAAAAATTCAAAATTTTTACTGATCATAAACCTTTACAGTGGCCTTTTTCGTTTAAAGAACACCAATCGCGCCTTGTGCGGTGGCGTTTAAAGCTAGAGAAATACGAGTACCAAATTTGCTATAAAATAAGGTGGATACCCTCTCAAGTACTCAAATTTATAATAAAGAAATATCTGAAAATTCAAGCTTAAAACAAGATTCTAATAAAACATCACTTGAAGAATGTATAGATAACCTAAATGACTTATTAAATAGCTGTCATAACATTCAAAATTCCACTAATTTCAAGAATATAGCTCCCCTTGGCAATAACAGTAACCAATTAACAAATTCTGACCAAGCCCTCGATGAAAACAACGTTTCAATGATAGCTAATGCAAGTGAACTGCATCACGACCAAATTTTATTCAATAGTAGTTCCGGCAAAGAAAGTACCGAAACCGCGCATACCAGCATTGGTAATGAAAGCACAGAAACCGCGTATACTAACATTGGTAACGAAAGTATTGAGACCGCGTATACTGACCCCGAAAATGAGAAAAATTGATGTTAGGATTAATGATTGCAATATTTGCCAAAATGTTAAATATGAACGAAATTCCCAACACATTCAATTAAAGTTAACGCCCACACCTACAACACGTTTTCAGGTTGTTCACTTAGACACGCTATAGATTGATAATCAAAAAATTTTTAACTTTTGTGGACTGGCTCTCAAAATACGGGCAAGCCTATTCCATTACAAGTGCAATCACGGTCCAAACTATACATTGTATTGTCAAATATATGTCACACCATGGGTTGCCATTAAATTTTGTATCCGATAATGGTACAGAATTTAAAAATAAACTTATGGATGATTTTATTAAGCTTCACAAATTCAATGTCCATTATACTAGACCACAAAATCCGAATAGTAACGGTACGGTTGAACGTTTCCATTCAATTATTCTAGAACTTATGAGAGTGCTAAATGTTAAAATGCCAAGTTCAAGTGTCATGGAACTAATACCCTACGCAATTTGGGGATACAATTATTAAATTCATTCCGTCACTAAACATTAACCTATTGATATAATTAACGGACATCTAGATGACCCTTTTAATATAGATTTAAGCAGAGCCATAGCCACCAATTACATCAATAATAAAGTACGCATAATATACGACCAAATTCATTCCCATTCACAAGCACAAAAAGAAAAAGTAATAAGCAAACAGAATAAAAAACGTGTAGAACATCCTAATTATAATTTAGATAACCTTACTTACAAAGTTATACCGGACAATCGTAATAAACTTGAACCTAGATATAGAGAAGAAACGGTTATGAGACAAGACGACATCAAACTAACAACTGGTAGGCAAACTTATCATAAACAATCATTTAAAAAACCTAGCGTACAACATAAACAATTGTTACAGGCTGATCCTGCTGTGGACCACTGCAATAGCATAAATACCCAAAATGGAAATTAGAACAAAATCCTGTGATACACCCATTTATTCTAGGAAAAGCAAGAGTTAAAATTGCTACCCACACTTTTCTTCAATATTTTGACCTACTTCTCATATCAAACTAAATCAACACTTTAAAAAACAATATAATGAAGTCACAAAAGCAATTCAACAAGGGTTAAGTTTACGTTATTTTTATGTTCTGCCAAATTTTAATCAAGGAATATTATTTCACTTAGGATTGGTAGAAAATAAGTCTAACTCTATATATCCCTTTCATGATAAAATGGCCTAGGGTCAATCATAAAAGCTATTTCGTGTAACCTAGATCAGGAAGATGCCGAAATATATGACTAGGCCAATGAACAACAGCAAATAATATCTCAAACAAACAATAAATATCACTAAAAACCAAAATATTATACAATTATAATAAAACAATATACTTGGTATTACATAATCAGGATGTAATCATGAAAGTATAGAAAAAAATAGAAAAGGACTTTAATAAATTCATTTTTGATTTCTCACATTATATGCAAACTCGTAATATTCTAGATCAAATAAGTGTAATACTAAATCTGCTTATGCATTTACTCACAAATATTGAAAATGCAATCAATCTCTTTTGCAAAATCAGGTACTTTGCATCACAGCATCCTAAAATTAGATGAAATGGAGACCATTATCGAAAAACTTTTAAAGTTTCACTCAGATAACCAAGTAATATACTTTGATAAGAATAACTTTTATAAATACTATATAGTTCAGGTAAAAGCATTCTATTCTAACAAAAGTTTAATATTTGCACTAGAATTCCCTTTTGTACATCGAATCAATTTTCCCATTGTCACATATACACAATACTCACTTCCGACTGCACTACCATTATATCCAAAAACACTTACCTTACCATGAGCAGTGACTCTTACCAATACCATTCGACACCGTGGCGAAACCTAAACCCAGGCTTTTTTTGTGAGGAAATCTCCCTAATCGATGGAACTGCAAGGGAAAGCTTCATATTTCCATGCTGCAATTATCCACCGGCAATACCAGCAGACACCAATAATAATAAAAACCCACCTGATTGAAGATGTCACCGATGCATACTATATCGCTATAATTCCAAAACCACTAAAAATCCAAACTATGTGTGAAAAGATGGACTGTACAACCTTATGTGGAAATTACTTAATTACTGTACCACCAGGCTGCTCTTTCAGGACTACCGAATATGACTATATCAACGACAGAGGATCCATGGAGGGCTAACCTTTGCTTTGCCCCAAATCAAAGTGTCAAAATTCCAAACCAATATCTCAAATATTAAGCTGCACCCCAAAGATGTTCCTCTGAACAAGCCTCAAAACCTTCAACATGAACAAGAACAAATACGGCCTATCGACCCCGCTACCTATCATATAGCACAATGGTGTGGTCAATTCCATCATATACCATCCTAGTCACACTAATTATGGTATTCATTGTATATAAAATATTTAAATGGAAAGCCTGCAAGATGCCCACCAATCCAGAGAAGAAATCCAGGATCGATAAATCCAAGGAGACGGAAATAAAAATTTTAATCGCCCCGAATAAAACTTCCCTCTAAGCGTGGAGGAGTTATGTGAGCCCTCTGTCCGCAAAGACAGTGAGAAGCATCAAATGCCTGACAATGCATTTTTGCACTTATCTGAATCATATTTTATTCTTGCTTTTATAATATTCACTCTAGAATATACATTCAAATTAACAGTACATGTTGTGTTCACATTTATAATTTTAATAAAAAATCCTCTGTTTAATTTTGAAAATTGTTTTTAAAAACAAAACAGTTGTTACACGGAACGTAACTAGTAAGTAAATATTTGCACTGATCTAATTCAATTAATACTCGTATAGGTATTTGAAATCTGTGAATAAGAAATCAAACACAATTTGATAAGCATTATATTGAAAACACTGTTCTACCAATATGCGATGGTTGATATGAAAAAACTGATAATATGATAACTGATAATGTGTAAAAATTTAAATCATATTAGTGAAAACGGGGTCAAATGTTATATAGTAAATTACTTATAACAAACGGACTACTGATCTGTGACTTATTTTATAACCAGAAAATTCTTGTAGTAATTCTAATTTATACAAACTGTAACTCTTTGAGAAAATATGTCATCTAATTGATCATTTAGGATATTAGAAATACACAAAAAATACAGATCTGAAAATGTCAAATCTAAGATTTTTAATTTTTAAAAATTTATTAAATTTTTAAATTCATTTAACCAAAAAATTATGGGTAAAATGCAATTCCTACGTCTATGATCCAAGACCAATAAATCCAGGATAATAGTAAAGATACACCATATAACACACCAAATAACCTCAATATGGTGGAGCTGTTCTGTGGCAGTCACTATATACCGGGTGTCACTGATATATGGTTCATCCCCTTTATTTTTTGGTTGATTTGATTTAACTTAGAGAAATGATATATACAGTCAATACACAAATAAAAAGACATTATTTTGCACACAAAAAAGATCATCTTCGGTTTCAACGGAAATTAAATGCAGAACGCGCAGTAGGCTTATAAAAATTTTAAATATACATTTAAAATGAAGTTTTATTGTTTCTTCACTGATTATATTAGGCTAGAAGTAGGTCCAGGAGGCTTATATGAGCCATGTTGTTTCTAGCCTATTTTGTGACTTGTATATTTGTATACTATAATTTGATTCTTTTTATTTAATATGAAAATCATAAATAAATTGTTATTATTATTATTATTATTGTATTACGTACAAATATATTAAGTACAATGGTTTGATATTAATTATTTTTCTCTATTTCTATGAAACAACTTTTATTTAAGTGTTCTGTAATTTTAAAATTACAAATAATTTTGATATCTTGCATATAAACCTAGGTTCGTTTTCACGTATTACGTTGTGTATTGAATTCTTCATCTAATAACCTAAGAAACTTGTAACATATTTTTTATATTTCCTCATTGTGTTACTAAATCTGCTTAAGTATTATTATATAAAATTTCCGATGTGGCCAGCATATAATTTTCTATAAAGAATGTTTAGTGCCATATCCCCAAAAAAAACAACTATGCAGCTACGTACACGTGTTTCGGAGTTATTGCCCCTCATCAGCGTAGCGTAGCTAAAGAATTGGATCTAGGATGGGATAGATCAGGAACAAGAACTAAAACAAAGCTGGAAAGTACAGTACACAGTACTCAATTAGTGCCTTAATGTTCCCGTGTGCCCAATTTGGGGCCTCGATGAGCACAGTCGACACACAGAGCTCTATGTGTACTGTCCTTTTCCACCTGGCAAATACAAATAAAATAATACAGATTTATTGGGGTCAAAATAAAATAAAGACTGTTTAATTGCTATATCCCCAAAAAAACAACTATGCAGCTACGGACACGTGTTTTGGAGTTATTGCCCCTCATCAGCGTAGCGTAGCTAAAGAATTGGATCTAGGATGGGATAGATCAGGAACAAGAACTAAATCCAATCCAATTCTTTAGCTACTACTACGCTGATGAGGCAATAATCCGAAAACGTGTCCATAGCTGCATAGTTTTTTTTTGGGGATATGGCACTAAACATTCTTTATTTTATTTTGACCCCTAATAATCTATATTATATAATTTTCTTATACCAGTATATATCATCCTGATGTAAAAAAATTATTCTATTTAATTCTTCACATACCTCAATTAAATTTTAATATCGTACCTTGAAATGTTTCATTAAAACTTTTCAATAATTAATTATCAGCGTCATTCGATAGTGTCAATAATAATTCATGGTATATATTTAAATAATTTCTTTTTATTGACATTGATATTTCTGAAACTAAATTAGACATTTCAAATGTCAAACTGTTAAATTTATCCTAACCCCATTTTATGAAGTCAAATGTGTAAAAAAATTCAGTTTATATCAGCTTTATTTAAGTACTTGGAAAATATATTTTATTGGCTTGATATTGTATATGTGATTTATAATATCAAGAATATATTTTTTTTGTAAAGGCAAATACAAAAAGTTTGGGTCCGTGGACCTCCTTTCAGCTGACCAATTTTGCTATTCATCGAATTTATCATTGTCTTTGGCCTTTAGCACATGTGTACGTGTATGGTGTGTGTATGTGTGTATCCGCGATAACTCTAAAAATACTAATGGGAGACTTCCCAAATTTGGCAGTTAAGATTGTCAACAACATTCTAGGTGACACATGAAATTTGGTGAATGTGGTACCACCAGAAGAGATATAATGAGTGAAAGAAGAAAAAAAGGTGCAATTTCGGGGGAAAAATTTAAAAAATTTTATTACATTTCTGGACAAATCTCGACGAATTATAATGAAAAAAGATAACTTAATGAAAAAAATCTATCCGCATGTACTTAGTATCGTGATAGCAGCAACAGTTTTTTGAGATAAAGCTTTAAAATTTGGTACACTTGTTCTAAATGCTAAAGATAATGATAAATTCGGCGATAAGCATATCTGGCCAGCTGAGGGGTCCACGGGACCCAAACTTTTGTATCGGACTCTACAAAGAAAATATATTTTTGATGAAAGATTATAAATCATGTCTACTATATCAAGCGATTGAAATATATTTTCCAAGTACTTATATAAAACTGATGTAAACTGAAATATTTTAGCACATTTAGCCTCATAAAATGGGGTTAGGATAAATTTAACAGTTTAACATTTGAAAGGTCTAATTTAGTTACAAAACTATCAAATGTCAATACCAAAAATTTATTAAAATGTATGACATGAATTATTATTGACAATATCGAATGACGCTGATAATTAATTATTAAATAATTTTAATGAAACATTTCAAGGTACGATATTAAAATTTAATTAAGGTAAGTGAAGAAATGAATAGAATGATTTTTTTTTAGCTCAGGATGATATATTATATTTCTTTATTTCACACTTTTTTTTTTATTTTTCACTTGTCAATAAAGACATTGTTTTGATTCATTGTCCAACTGTTCAATAAATGTCATTTTAGGATATGGCGTTACAAAATAGTATTTTATACAACAAGTGGCTAAAATGGTGTTTTTTTACAAGTGGGGCGTTTACAAAAAAACACATTTTAGTTTCGAGTTATATACAACATTTTTTTGTATCTCCACTCGAAATTAGAAAACAATATAATTTTGTAAGAATACGGCAAATTGACAAAACTACCTTGTCGTAATGACTAAATTCTATTGCTATGTCCATAGAAACCAATAACAAAACAACTAAATATTGAACGATTTAAACGTCGTATTTGACACATTCTTTTTACAATAATTATTATTTGGAACAAAAGGAGTGATAGTGAGGAAGATTTTATTCCTGGTACTCCTCCGGAAATCAGGGAGCAAGCAATTGCTGTAACTTTAGATTTATTTCCAGCAAAATCTAGAAAATTTTATGAAAAAGAATATGAATTATTTATACACTGGTGTAAGCAAAAAACTGTAATATATCTGAGTCTGTTCTTTTGACTTACCTATCTGAAATAGCAAAAACTTTAAAATGTTCAAGTCTCTGGTCCAAGTTTTCGATGCTAAAAGCAGTTTTGAATGTAAAGAATAATATAGGTGTATTCAATTATCAAAAAGTAACAGCTTTTTTGAAATGACAATCCACTGGGTATAGGGCTAAGAAATCTAAAGTTTTTGACAGAGCAGATGTCGAACGTCTTTTACTACTTTTATACCAGCGTGCCTTTAGCAGAAGCTCTGTTCAAAGAAAAAACTGGGTGTGTGGGGATGATTCGTGAGAATAGAAGGGAAAATCTAAAAGATGTAGTAAAAAAAAAATTAAAAAAGGAGAAGTAGTTTGGAAGAAGAAAGGGCCAGTGCTAGTAACAAATTGGAGAGATAAACGCAATGTTAGAATGATAAGTACAAAACACATACATAAAATGATAGAAATTCAGGTAAAAAAGGGGATCAAAGAAAATAAGCCAGCATGCGTGGATGATTACAACAAAAATATGTCTGGCATTGCTAGGTCAGACCAAATGTTAGCGTATTATTCAACACCAAGAAAAACGGTGCACTGGTACAGAAAAATATTCTTCCACCTCATCGATCTTTGTTTTTGGAATGCGTATTGTATATACAAAAAGAAAATGGTCAAAACACACGTCTATTATATTTTAGAGAAAAAGTTATTATGTCTCTTTGGAGAACCGAATACACAGAATGTAGAAGTATCTAATGTGTCGCCGGCAGTACTTCATTATTTGGAGCCAAACCCGCCCACTGCAAAAGACAAAAGTGCCATGTTGAGGTGCAGAGAATGCAAAAAAAGAAAAACCAGATATTTGTGCCCAGTTTGCAGAGAAAGGCCTGGTCTCTGCGTTCATCCATGTTTTAAGGATCACCATTCAAGAAACTAAAATGGGATACTTTTGTTTTATTCCCATAGTGTTTTTATTAAGGTTTTTTTTCTCAATATATGCAGGTTTAAGTTCAGACAATAGTTAGTTTTGCATTTTTCTTTTATGTCCAGTATACTGGACGATTATGTACTTTCGGGATATTGGCATAGAACATTCTAATATATACCAGTGTCCAGTATAGTGGACAGCTGTCAATAACTGTCAAAATGACAGAATCATATCTTTACATATCAAAACTATGTTGTAGTGAAGACAGCGAATTCATTTTTAAAATATTTCCCCTTGGGCTCTGATTAGGATACACCAATGTCTCTGTGGCATTCAACCTGTTAATTTAGGCTTACTTATATTTTTAATAATAATTATTAAAAATATAAGTATTCATTTAACAATTATTGTTAAATGAATAATTTCCATGTAAACAGTAAATGTGAAATTTTGTTCTTAATTTTGATGTTCGTCTTTAATATTTTTGTTGTATGTTAACAAACAACTAAAATTTTATCTGCTGCTTCCTTACGTCATGAGGAAGGTACACGTTTGCGAAAAAAATATAAAAAAAATGTTTCATTTCCAGACGATTTGCGACGAATCATGACGAAAAACATTGGGAAACCTTAGAAACGTTAAAATACAAAGGATGCTTACATAATATCCAAATAATTTATTTACTTGTTCTATAATTGCATAATACGAAGAAAATAAAAAACAAAACACTACATAAATTAGACAACCCCCAATTCCAAAGTCAGGGCTACACTGGCGGGGTCACACTGGTGAAAAAACGAGAACACACAACCACTCTCTTCGGCTTTATTAGGATCGAAGCCGGAATTTCAACTAGGGAGCTAGCAGGCAGTAAACTGCACACTTAAAAAATATATTTGGAGCAACAAAAATTTCTTTGTGTATACGCAACTAAATTTTTGTTTTTATAATATGAGAATTTAAGTCGTGATATATCCTATTTGATTTAAATTAATTTTAATTATATTTGAGTTGAGAGAAATTATATTTCGACCAAACAAATTTACTCAATTTTCTTGAAACAAACATTTTTAAATGTGAAGACTTAAATTCTCTTTATACAAACAAAAATTTAGTTGCATATATACAAAGAAATTTTTGTTGCTCCAAATATATTTTTTTTAAGTGTGTAGCTACATTTATCAATTAACACTCTAACACACTACGATACCATGCTCGGTCAAAATATCAGATTTTTTTAATAAAGATACAAATTTTTACTCTCTTTATACCTAATATAGGGAAGTATAATAGGAAATGAATAATCATGATTTATTTTAATTAAAATATAAATTTAAAACTGAACTAGTATATTAATTTTATATAGTATCGGACATAATATATGAGAAAAACGAAAAAATAAAGGATTTATTTAATTGCAAAATATTACAAATGTACCATATAATTGTTTCTTCTAAACTATGATTTTCTAAATTGCGTTTTCCCTTTGGATATTCTGATTACCGATATAGTTGAAATTTATAAAGTTAATGTGACATAAGGGCTACAAGAATAACTTTTTCAGTGAAAATGTTAACAGTATGGTTTTATATTTCTATTTCAAATAAGTAGGGATTTTTCATTTATTGTGAATAAAATTTGTTGTTTTGGAATTTAGTACAATTGTCATATCATAATCGTCTTAAAATAATAGATAAAAAAAATCCGTACTTACTTTGCTCAGACTGGTACCCAAATGTTTATTTAACGTTCTCTTTTTTTGTAGACGTTGTGGAAAAAAGACGCAAACCTAGTGCTTTTAAAAGAGTATTTCCACAATTATTTGCTGCGATATCAGGTAAGGTAACACATAAACATATGTTTAAAAATGTTTCTTTTGTTTTAAAAAATATACGATGAACTAAACTTATTTTTCGAGAAAACATTTTTTAAAAATCTGTGCTTGTGTGAGTACTGATTAATATTAGCCGATTGTGATTATTTTTCTTTACGGTTCTGTAATAGTAAAGCTTTTTATACTATTATTTATATAGAGGGTGATATAAATTCAGTGTATTATTTTTTATTTATTTATTTAATAGTTACTTTATTGTATTTGATAATTTTTTTTATTTTGATAATCTAAATCAAATATCAAAAAAAAGGTTTCCATTTAAAATAATATCGATTTCGTTATTATTCGAAAAGAAATGATGGTCGGAAATTGAATTTGATATAAAAATGTGTATTTTTATAAAATACCCATAAGAAATTGTTTCAGTTTTAATGAATTTGTTCGACACTTTAACCGTCCACTGTATATAAGCAAATACTAAATAAGAAAGTTAAAATTTGCAAATTATTGTAACGATATTACATATCTATTATTTACAACTATTTTTTATTACTTTCGAATACAAATTATTAAAGTCAACTGTCATTATAAAAAAATAAAAAACGAAAAGTAATTCAAATTATCAAGCGAACGTGCAGGTTTCAAACGATTCTAAAATAAATGAATAAACAAAAAAAATACCATATGATTATACTGAAACTATTTATTACTATTTACTACATTAAAGATGGGACATTTTAAATTCAGATTTATGAATGCAAATTAGGTTGACAAATAAGGGTGATGTTGGTGATCTTGTATTACAATACTAAGAGATATTTACCATTTTTACTGGTTTTTGTGTCCACTATTAATATATAGAATTGGAATTTTTGCTGGGTAGTTTTTGGACAAGAAATAAAAACACGTTAACAAGTACGGCAATTTTTTATAAATGAATAAAACAGCTTAGATACAATTTAAATATACCAACATGTGTATGATGTAGGTAAGTCATTTAGTAAATAATTTCTTGGACTACTGTTTGATTTAAAAATTTCTATGGATTCGAGTAAATTTAATTTAACGATTTTTTCTCTCACGTGTAATATATTAAGATTATTTAATTTTGGACTTGACTTTAAATTACGATTTGAATCTGAATTTGAAAGGTGAATCTATTTGAAGTCTAAAAAACGTAGATGTTCTTGATATCTAATTTCGAATGAAAGGACAGTTTCGCACATATAAAAGATTTTAGGTCCAGATAAATCGACTGTGTCACATAGCATACTAGTAGACAAGTTGAGTCTATGGTGTAAGAGAGGTTTCTCTTAACCTTTTTCGTTCTTACTTATGTGTCAGAAAACAGTGCGTAAACGTAGGCAATATCACCCTCTTAAATCAGGTTACACATGGAGTGCCACAAGGCTCGGTCTTGTTGCCACTCCTGATTATTATTTATATCAATGATATATTTCACTTTATGCTGCCCAAAATGTATATAGCATAAGCTGATGACACATCCATGTCAATTTCTGATAAAAACCTTGATGTTTTATTACAACAATCTACTCTAACTGCAAATACATGGTTTGTCTCGAACAAATTAATGATTAATGAGGGAAAATCCCAGAAACTCATTTTTTCTGCAAGTAACAATGTGACTAAACTTTTAGGTGTTGTTTTCGACGATAAACTAAACTGATCTTGCCAAACTGAACAGCTTTGTCACAAACTTGCAAGTGTAATTTTTTTGATTCGACAGTTGAAAAGGTTCTTGAGCCTAGATACTTTAAAAATTAGTTATTTCTCTTTATTTCATTCACACATTAGTTATACAATCACTATTTGAGGTAATTCATATTATGCTGTAAAACTTTTTATTCTACAAAAAAAGCTATCAGGACCATAACTAATGCAGGTTATAGAGATTATTGTAGGATTATTGTAGATCAATGTCCTTGAATATTATGCCAATACCTTCTTCATACATTTATCTCAGTTTACGTGAAAACTGCAATTCGTTTGAGAGGAGCTCAGACTTTCATACCTAACCAAGCAGCACGTTTAGCTACGTAGTAGCTACCATCAGTGGAACTATAAAGGTTTCCGCAACTAACGACCGTTACGTAATGGGAACAATCGATCTACCAAGCATTCACCAAAATGGGGAAAAGTTATTACGTAGCAATTACTATTCCGGAACCTTTCTTAGTTACGTGTTGACAACTAGGTTATTACGTAAACAGAATGTAACCAAGTAGTAGAAATGACTAACTTTTGGAACAGCTCCAGTGGTACGAGAGCAAACTATATTCTGCTCTCTCTCTTTCTCTCTCTCGCCCTAATAGCAAATATAATGTTTTGCAATTGGACTTACTGATTGTGAGTTTGTAGTCAATATGTCCAAATTAAATCGTTTGAACGAAATATGTGTAGGTAATAAACCATGATGTTTTGCATTCACTCTGTGTAGAAATTAAAACGACTACTTATTTTCTGTAAAATGTTAACATGATACTTCGATAAAAAAGACGCAGTTTCTAGAAAACCGTTTTTTTGATGGAAAACATTTTTGGTTTATGTGTTATGAAGTAATAATGATCTATTTATAAAAGATGTTTGCAAATGACCATATTTATAAACAAATGGTTTTCAGAATAATGTTTTATCTATGTCAATATGGCGTCACCATTCGATAATAATTTACCAAAAGTAGCAAATGCAACGAATAATTTTCTTGATAATTTTAAACTTGTCTCTGCTACGCTACTACGAAAAAGGTTACTGCAAAGTTCCCATGTACTTTACAACCGTTACTTTTAAGTTGGCATAGCTGGCTTATCCGATCTATACTACATTTATTTCATATGAGCACATATATTTTTTTACCTTTGCAGAGCGACCCGTTGTCTACCTTTAGTCGTGCATAGTTCTCTAGAATAGGTGCGCGGTGTAATATATAAATTCACAAAATATGTTTGTTATATAAATACGCGCCTATGCTACAACTTTTTATGTTCTTATATGAAATGAATGAATTATAGGTAAAAAAATAATTTTACTGTTTGGGATTGGCAACACGTTAATAACTGCCTAAATGTTAACAGGTGACAGGTAGAAGTGTTATTAGCGAAATCAAAAAAATGATTAACTCGATGATTTACCTTAAATACCAATAATATTCAATGTGGCGAAAATCTCGATTGCGCAAAGTTGACACTATTATCCAGATTATTTGTGATCTGATCATTCACGTATTCGTAAATTTTGTAACTTAATGCCAGAAAATCTGTTGTTGTTTTACTGCTGAAAACGTTTGAAACTTTGTTTTTAGGACAGCTTCGATTTGGACCGTATAGAAAATCCACAGGTCGTGGAGAGTAATTAAGTTATAACAATAAATAAAAATCAAGGATTTTAGAAAAGCTCTGACCTACCTTTTCTTGTTGTCGGCTTGCTATCGGGATGAATCAGCAATAGGGTCACTTTTCGAGAATATAATCAGCACCTTATTTTTGAGAATATAAATACGAGGGTTTATTTTAGCTTGTGGACCACTTATCATGGGAGTTGGTCTCGCAATCCCTACCCGTCAGTTAGTTATTTCTGCGCGCGTCTTCTCGACTCGAGGTCTCACCCTTTCCAAAAAGACATAACGCGAAAGAAAGATAAAAATAGAAATGAAAAGTAATATTTATAAGAACTGCTCTAATCAACGAAAAGATAGAAAAATAATATTACTAAGCTATTACAACTATGATTACATTACACTTAACTAATATATATATAGGGTGTGGCCGTAACATTACCGCCCACCTAAAGTGATAGTCGTCTTAATAAATTTCGTTGTCTGAAATGGGCAAAGGACATAACTTTACAAGTGGCCTTTGCATTAGACATTGAGAACTCCGCACAGTCACAACGCGACAAATTCCATCTATATCATTTTTAAAAGAACTAAGGTTCCAGAAGCGATGGTTATCGGTGTAGATTTAAACCATTTACTTCGTTGTTGCAACGTATGAAGATATTCAATATAGCAACTCCAAAAATCTCGCTCTAATCGTTGAATAAGTTGCCAACGAGTTAAATGGTTCATAGCTGTATTTGAAGGTCTGGATCAGGAAGCGTCATAGCAGATTCTAAGGTTAAAAAATGTCCAAAAAGTGAGGACGGAGAGGTCTTGAGGGTCAGCACTTAGATGGCATAGAGGCCGAGAATTTAAAACATCCTCAATCTGCACATGGATAGTATACATTTCTTCATATGTTAGGATTTGATCACCTTTCACACGAAGGATATGTGATATAACGGATTTCACTTCGGATTCCCAAAGTCCCCGAAGTGGGGACCAAGAAATTGTTTCTGGTTCTGCAGCCAAACGCATGAAGTTAGCCCTCTCTCTTTTAGCTCAATAAAGTTTGTATCACAATCTGAAAATAAACGTCAACAACGACCTCTTCGAGAGATAAATCGCCGTAAAGTCGTTAAAAACAATCAGAGTTAAATCGGAGGCAAATTCGAGGTGTATTGCCTTAGTGGCAAAACAAATAAACAAGCATATATATGCCTTTTCAGACTTTACACATTTAAACTTCCCGAGAATAATGATCACCGACCCTGTGTAATCTACACTGGATTGATTTAATTTTGATTAACCCTTGGTAGAGGTAGGTCGCCCATAGGAATCTGAAACGGGATAGGTTTCAAACAGTTAAGGCACTTAGAAAGACAGTGACGAATGGTACATCTTGGAGATAATAACTACATTTCTGCGATAACAGGAACTGCAACGTCTGCAGGGCCAGGATGGAGATTCTCCTTGGTGGAACATCTTGAATTAGAAATTCAGTTAGACGATGTTTGCCAGGAGTAGCGCAGGATGTTTTTGGTCATAAAAGTAGATCAGAATGACTAATAGGACTTGCCCATCCCAGAACACCATCTACTCCAACAAAAGGGTTTAATTTTTGGAAAACTTTGGAATTGAATTTCTCTTTCGAGATTGTTAAGAATGGTAAGATATGTAGATTGTTGGACGCGTTTTATTAATAATAATAATGACTCATGAATCTGAAGGAATGCCCCGACCTTTATGAATATGATTTTTCACATTATGAAATCTTAAACAGAGAGAAACAACTCGTTTTATTTTGAGAGAGAAAAAAACTTTTCTAAGAGAGGATATAGAGCATCTAATGACCCAAAATTTGTAAGGGTAACCTTTCTTTCCTCTTCTAGAATATCAGAAGTCTCATATATTGACCCTGTACTGGCCATCAATGTGATGGCTTAAGCCACGATGGCCCGCCCACCATAGGGGATGATTGGGCCAATTGACATGGAAATAAGCCACGAGATGCACAATCCGCATGATTATCTACGGATCGTACATAGAACCAGAGGTCAGGAGACACTATCTCCCGATATGGATAACTCTCTGCTTACAAAATCCCTCCACCCATAAGGATAAGACTTAACCCCACATAAAACAACAGAAAAGTCGGACCATGCAAACACAATATTCAACTGAAGCTTTCCGAAAATACTTCAATAATGAAAGATATTAAATTAGAAAACAAAACAGCACCACACAATTCTAGTCTTGGAAGGGAAATTTTTTAATGGTGAGACTCTCGGATTTTGCATAGACCAGAAATACGATAAATTGATTATCCGGAAGTTCAAATTGTAAATAAGTGAGTGCCGAATAAGCCTGAGCCACACCACCGCCATGCAATTGACATGAGAGGAATTTTTTGAATTATGCAGCGAGGAATTTCAATATTTGATAAACACGTCAGTCCTGACTTAGCTTTAGCCCAACTATTCAACACGTCAGATGG